>JASSUY010035474.1:0-34901 GCA_032466535.1 Forpus xanthops
TCCAGTCCCCTGATCATCCTCGTGGCCCTCCTCTGGACTTGTTCCAACAGTTCCATGTCCTTTTTATGTTGAGTACACTAGAAATGCATACAATACTCCAAGTGACGTCTCACAAGAGCAGAGTAGAGGGGCAGGATCACTTCCCTCGATCTGCTGGTCACACTCCTTTTGATGCAGACCAGGACACAGTTGGCTTTCTGGGCTGCAAGTGCACACTGTCACCTCATGTTCATTTTCTCATCAACCAACACCCCCACGTCTTTCTCCACAGGGCTGCTCTCAATCTCTGCTCTGCGTAACCTGGAGCTGTGCCTGGGAATTCTCTAACCCAAACTGTAGGACCTTGCACTTGGCATGGTTAAACTTCACAACCTTGGCATCAGGCCAACTCATAAGCATGTCAAGGTCCCTCTGGATGGCATTCCTTCCCTCCAACGTATCAACCGAACCACACAGCTTGGTGTTGTCAGCAAACTTGCTGAGAGCATACTCAATCCCACTGTCCATGTCACCGACAAAGACGTTGAACAAGACCGGTCCCAATATTGAGCCCTGAAGGACACCACTTGTTTACTGGTCTTCAGCTGGACATTGAGCCACTGAGCACAACTCTTTGCATGTGGCCATCCAGCCAGTCCTTTATCCACCGAGTGGTCCACCTATCAAATTGATGACTCTCCAACTTAGAAACACGGATGTCATGTGAGACAGTCTCAGACAATTTGCACAAGTTCAGGTAGATGACATCAACTGGTCTACCCTGTCCATCAGTTCCATAGCCCCATCACAGAAGGCCACCAGATTGGTCAGACAGGATTTCCCCTTAGTGAAGCCATGCTGGCCGTCACCAAGCACTTTGTTGTTTTTCTTGTGCCTCAGCATGCCTTCCATGACAATCCACTCCAAGATTTTGCCAGGCACAGAGGTGAGGCTGACTGATCGATCTGTAGCTCCCCAGCTCATCCATTTTCCCCTTCTTGAAAATGGACATTATATTTCCCTTTTTCATGTCTTGATGTGTTATCTGACAAAGCAGGAGTAGCCAAAGAAAAAAGTAGGATTTCTTGGGAATAAAACAGTAAGTTTTGAACTTACCGAATTTCAACTCCAAGGATGTGATGTGCATGATACAATCCTAATGGCCACAGCGGCTTCTGTCCAGAGGACCTAATGCACTACTGTATACAATAGTTTGACTAGAAACCCTCTAAATGTCAACTCTGCTAGGGTTATGTTTAACAAATAATTTTAATATCTTTTTGAAATTTAATGTGGAAGAAAATCATATTGAAAAGACATCCTGACAGGGAATATTTAACTTTTGTTTCTAATCCACACAGTTTACACATTGTGTATGAGCAGGAGGCAGATTTTTTAATAATTCAGTGGTGACAAACCTGTATGTGAAGTGAAGGATGAGGGATGTAAGAAATTAGTAAGAAGTGAAGAATATATACACCCCTCAGGGATCTGAGACTGGCAAACCCAGTGATGCCAGCATATAGGAGCCTACTAGAGAGTTGAATGGACAATGCTCCTGAAAATCAGAAATACAGTTTCTTAACAGAGGATTCTTAAAATACTGTAGTGAAGAGCACTGAAGCAGAGTCAGAAAAAAAAAAAACTTATGTTGTATGACAATCAGTATATTCATAAATGCACAGCTATATCCATGGACTAAGAAATTCTTTGCTCTGTAATTTACTACATGTAGCTAGACATGAAATCACCTGCAGCACCTGCAATTTTAGCCCCTATACATAAGAATTGCTGAAACTGCACTTCTCCTTCCTGGTAGGATGTATTATTGAAGTCTTAAAATAAAAAAAAATCTGATTTTTTTTTTATTTTTTTCATTTCCACAGAAAGAAAAGCGTAGCTGAAAAGAATGAAGGTGTCCATATGTAGATCATAGATAGAAATGCTAAATATAGATACAGTCAGAACCGAATTATACATATGGAAAAGAATCTATATCATCTGCCGTTAAGGAAATACAGAAAAGACTTGTGAGGTATTATAGAGAGATAAACCTGCCTGAAATAGGTGGAAAGACAAAGAGTGTGGGAGAGACAACAAAAAGAAAGACGGAGAAAAGAAACACATTATCAGGTGTCAGCTACATAACAAATACAGAAAGGGCAATACCTGTCATGCAGCCTGGCTTCTGTAAAGTTTTACATCTAGCAAGAAACCAAGAGAAAAATGGGGCCCTTGATATCACTCAGACTGCATTTGCTAATGACTTGGAACTTCACATGCAAGGCAAGGCTTTAAGATTCTACATTTCACACACCTAATTTGCCATGTGCAGATACAGGCAGGTGTCTTGTGAGATTTTCAAATATACCAGAGGAAGCAGGGAATAAAATCCCACTAAATCAATAGACAGCTACTTATATATCAATTTAGGCACCTAAAACCCCAGAAGACAGCTACCTATAGCCAGATTACAGCTTGGAAAACCAGTCATACATTCTTATGGTAGCTACTTTCCTGCAAGAGTATCAGTAAGCAGCTACCAGACAGAACTGCATGAAGGGATGTTAAGCAAGAGTACAGAAAGGTCTGCAAAGCGAGGGAGAGACTTGCAGCAGTTAACTCTCAGCTACTTGTATCGCTGAGAGGAAGATTGCTGCCTCAATCTGCACATCCTGTAACTCAGGGCAGCTGACAAAAAATAATTATGTATTACTCAACATATAATTTATAGTATCTGCTCCTACTGAATTCTAGTTTATGGCCTCAAAAATTGTTCTCATAGCTAAATGTCCTACTAGGCAAACAACTGGCATCAGCATCAGCCAATGGCAGGTGAAGATGTACTGCTGTTCCCACGAGATGCAGAGGTGTGACCACCTCACATGTGCTACCTTACAGCCACATTCCCTTCTGTCTGATGATTACAGTTGGCTCCACACAAATGCAGTGATGATCTTAGGGGAGAAGAAAGGTTGTTCACAATATTCAGTTCCAAATTTCCCTAACCAGTGAGATGAAAGTATGTGGGGATTGTTCATAGTCACACAGAACTAAGGAAGAAATTGTGGATCACTAAGTTGAAATGCAGGTTTATACTATACAGTAGCCCACAAAATATCTCTTTCTTCAACACACAAAAGGGCACAAAACAGTCACCAAAATACTATGATAGCCTTAAGTCCTAGTAGAAAAGATGAAGACCTAAAACCCATGGCAGACGAGGCAGAAGAAAACAGAAGCTTTCAGAAAAACACAATCATTTGAAAAACTGTGAGAAATACTGAGAAAAGATCATGGAAATGATGTTGCTAGCTCTGCTGTATCTCATTTTAGCTCTCCATTTTGCACTAAATCTGTTTTCAGTTCTAAAAGCTGAAGTCTGCCACCCTGTCATACATATTGATGACTCTTAACTTACAGCGTATATTAATATTAAACTGGAGTTAGGAAGACTACTTCTACAAGAAAAAAGGTTTGCTTACAGATACTTTAAAATAATTAAAAGGATAAGTAGCAAATACTTTTGATATTTGCACACCTTGCCATCTATAAAGTTTAAAGCCTGTACATTTTATGGAATGCAGCTTTCAAGAATGTCCTGTCATACATTTAAGAAAGACACTGACATACTTCAATGTTTTTAAGAAAAGAAAGATGGAGTAGCAGTTAGGCATTACTACTCTTTGCAGAACCCAAGAGTATGAACAATAGCATTAGAAAGGACACATTGAAAAGAGGTGGGAAGCTTTAAAAAAGCAGCTAAATCCAAGCATGACAATAATCATTAGAGAGGACATGTTGAAAAGAGATGGGAAGCTTTAAAAAGGAAGCTAAATCCAAGCTCTATAAGACGTAAGGATGTATTTCACTGGTTTATTCAACACTTATAGCTACCTGTTTAAATGTTCCTTCAAACTTTAGTCAAGAGTCTAGCCTGTGATCCTCTGAATTTGGGTAGACTGTTCAGCTTAGTAACACAAGGTCCAAATTTTCAGTATTTGTTCCAAGATTGTTTCCAATACTTAGAGAAAAACCTTATCAGTACAATGCATTGAATTAAATTTTGAAGGAAAATGATGGAAGAAGAGGTGCAACACCAGCAAAAAGAATTTTTCTTACACTGTGAAGTAATTTATGCAATTAACTCATCATTAATAGTAGCCTTTGAATCCTTACCTTTCTTCCAGGCAGGCAAGAAAGATCTAAAGGCACAGGAAAAACATTCAGGAATCCCCAAGAGTTATGCATATAAACATTCGAAAGGTTGGATGAAGTGCATGAAGTGGGATTTCTCATACATTAGTTTTTGTTAAAAAGGCAGTCAGATTATTACAAACCAAGTGAAATAATAAATTCTTTCATCTGCACATCAGAATGGTAGTCTGGTAGTCATGACTTCTGCTTGCTTCAAGGGTCATATGAGTAAGTTCATATTTTAAAGCCTGACCCAGATATAAAGATTCTGCATTTCTCATAAAATCATCTGATATAGATCAAAAATTAGTATTTCAATAAATATCCAGTCTTGCGCTCCAAGCTAAGTGATAACAGACCCCTTCTAAGGAACTGAATACTGTGATATTGAACTATTGATCATTTATACTATCAAAGATTATTTGAAAATACTATTTCTATATCCTCACTGTAGCTTCCTTGCATACCTTCTGTAGATTGCATGAGCACATCTGGTGTTACATCAAGTATATACAGTTACCTTATATTGTTTTCAGGCCATGGAATTAACTATTATCCACATATGCATACTACTCAACTATGCATTAAGAAATTACATATACCACTTGCACACACTATTATTTGTAAAGTATTAACATGAAAGTGAGAGACCAACATTTTAGCTTCTGTACAAGTTAACCATATTTTTTACTTTCTCGACTCATTTGTTCTACATAATTATTATGCATTTTCTTAAACATTAACAAGACACAATTCACACTCTTTACAAGAATGATAAATACAATGTATGTGACTCTATCACCTCATGATTAATAGGGTCTTTTTTATTCTTGAAGTTAGATGTCAGACTCGGCTGAAAAATATGTATCATCTTATATGTATTTATTCCAAAGCCTAGTAAAATTGCTTTATACTGCTACAGATGGATACAATAACAACCACTCTTCACTGTTTTTTGAATTAACAAAAGATTTATGTCAAATGATGACCTTAAACTTCATGTGTTAAACATTTCAATTAAACTTCAATTAAAAGTTGACAAATATACTGGATGACAGAATAACATAGTAATAATAATCTACTTTATCTTCTAACCACACTCCCCCCAAAAAAGTCCATGAAGCTTCAAAATAATCACTGGCCTTCTGTACCTTGGAAAGAAAAATGGTACAATATCTTTTTTGTTTCCCCATTACCCTTTCAATCCTCCTCTCAGTAGACTGAGGAATTTACTTGCAATTTAAGACCAGTACACTCTTTTTCTTTCAGACTTACTGAAAAGTAAGTTGATAATAATTCCTGGCAGTTTTACTGCTATTCTTGTACATGTTTCAAGAGACTATTCCTCCTTCCATCAAGTAAAAAGTTGAGCAGCATCCCAAAACAAGGGTACCTCATCTCACTTTAAGTAATAATGAGTTTTATGGAAAGACCTGAAATGAAAATAGCCTAAAATTCAAGAGGGACAATTAATAGGTAAATTGCAGCATCTCCTGAGTCCTACACTTCCTGGTTTTCATTATAAGACACTGTGCTGGCCGAAGAACCCATTTCTTATATAATTAATATACTTTAGAGTCCATGAAATTGAGTAATGTAAAAGTGAAGTTGTATGGTAGTGAAACAAATTTTATATATTTTCACCATTCAATCCCTAAAGAGAGTATATGATATTTAACACACCTATTACATACACCTACAGTACCAGACTAAAATAGCCTGTTATCTATTTTCCTAGTTATAAAAGTATAGTGTAGACAGCTACTCAGAAAATGAGACACAGCATATTACCTGAAGAAATATTTTCAATCTACTCATTCATTCTACAGACTGCATTGTTCAACAGATTCAAGTTACCTGAGGCAGCAGAATACAAGCCTTGCTGCTATAGTTACTTATTTCCAGGTTGACATTAACCATTGAAGAGAATATGTTCATGATAAGCTTGAACAGTTAACTTAATGCACATTATTTTCGGAAAGTAGCTTTGTGTAGGTATTTTTGAAGCACAGCAGACCCCACAACATTACATTTTTTTTTTCCTCCTTGCTATAAAAGCCTTTACTCTAGAAAAAAAAAAAAATCAATTTTTATGCATTCTAAGAATATTCCCACTGTCTTCAGTCAAACTATATAGAGCATTTGAAGATCTAAAATATATACAAGTCTGTGCAATGCTACCGTCGAATTCCTAATATGCTATTAATCTCAAGGTGTTATATAAATACATAAAAGCTTTTTTCAAAAGTCATTTCAAACTATTGTATCAAGAGAGAGATCTCATTTTGACCACCTCACCCCCCAAAACCCAACAAACTTTTTTTGACATAAAGGCCTCCTGATTTGTTTCTCCAGCATATGACATAAATGCAGTCTTCATTTACAAACAGATGTCTCCTATTACTACTATGCCTCCTATGTTACTACTTCTTTTCCTTAAGCATCATGTATTTTAAACATGATAAATGAGAAAAAAGTTTTGGTAGGTTACTTATCCAAGCATGAGTAAAAATTGTTCCCACTATAATCACTCCCTGTAAACACGAATAGCGGCAATGCATGAAGCATGCAGGGAATATGATTATGGTCAGATTTACAGGAAAAACTTCCTCTTGCTGCTCAGAGTACTTCAAAACTGCCCAGCCTTGTTCTTCTTTGAGAAAGAGTGTCTATTTTGGGGATGCTATACCCAAGCCATATCTGTCATGAATGTTTTCTGTACTGGATGAGATGTGCTTGTCAGAGCTATAAAAACAAAATTCAAGAGCGCAACGTAAAGAACTGGGACATGGACACGCACACACGACACTATACATTTTGCATTTTTATATCTATCAGAACACACTGAACAGAAGAATGCTACTCTGTAAGATGAAGAAGCAGCAGTTGGGTCTCAAAATAACTTCCAGAATTTTATTATATACATCTTTTAGTTCATACATCTATGTCTGTTTACTACCCTTACAATAGCATCACATAGCAGTTAACTACATTGGGAAAAAAATACCAAACCAAACTGTAAGAAGCTGCAGCTTGGTCCTAGTAACATTGAAGTCACTACTGACAGAGTACTAAAAGATATTCCACATGATAACTGAAGCTAACGGTGACTAATAGAAACGATCAAGTATGAGTGCTGCTGGTGCAACAACACAATAACGTGATTTAAAGATTTCTACAATCCTCTTAAGTTTGTTCCAAGCCTTCATTGTAGCAGTTGTAATACAACTCATACACCTTTCCTGAATGCATGAACTAGTCCTTTCTACACCCCATCAGTGCATCCCCATCATCCTAGATCAGTGAATTAGTCTGTATGCAAAACTGATTTTTGTTTTCTCACTGTCACAAGAAAAAGCCATATATATATATGCCACTCTGGGGATAAGACAGAGAAGCAGACAGTGTCTCAACTTTCCCGATACAAGGACATTTGGTTTTACAGCAAAAACTTAAGGGAATAAGCTAGTTTTCTGGTGATTCTTGCAACTACAGTTGTCTGCTTTCTAGCCAAAGATGACAAAACAGTGCTTTTAGAAAACCTATTTACATGTGGACATTCAGCATGAAATCAATTATGCTGGAAGAGCCTATTATTCTTTTTCTCTAAGCAAGCTTCTAGTGTAGGCAGCATTTTAGCCCAAATCATCTACAACCAACATAAGTGCGCTCAGTAAAACAAAACAAAACAAACAAAAAAAGTGCTCTTTTGCTGAGTACCTCCCTCTGAAATTGTACATCATACAGTCTGCAGACATGTGGGTTTGGAAGGATGCAGGGGACATAGCTGAGATGGAATCCTTTCTAGGAGGATCCCTTCCCTCCTTTTCCCTCCCTCTCTGTCTTAAGGGACTGATTCCACTGTTGTTCCAGCACAACCTTCAGTCAAACTTGACAAGCAAGAAAGGGCATTTGCAGAACTGACTCTTAATGCAGCCTGAAGTCCTGCATGCTCTCAGACTTAAGTGATGTTATGAATTATAGTTTTCTTTCCTATTATTTTTCTCTCAACTAAGAGTAATAAAAGAAGAACAGAAAGGAATGCAAAAGTTTTGGTGGCTTAAAAAACGAGACACAACCACAGTTCCCACTAGTGAGTGGCTAGGATTTGTCTGTGCTTGACACTGCTGCTATCAGCTACCATTGCATTCCTGCTATCTTTTTACATGTCTCATTTCCTAGTTATGCTGTGCTTTCCAGTCCACCAACTCCTTGGAGCAAGCCCGATTTACAAATTGAGCATATTGAGTATACAGGGTGTCTCCTACTCAGTTTTGGCCTTTGAGTGGTCTGAAATATGAAACGTTAAATTGTAACTAGTCTGAAAGCCTAGCTTGAAATATGGGAAGGCCTTACTGCATTCTACCATAATAGCACAGAGTAAGTCTGTGTAAACCACAAAGTGGCAGTTTAGTGCCCATTTTTAACTTTGAGTTAAAGGAAGAAAACAGTAAACACTGGAGGTTGAACTATATATCTGCCTGCATAAATAAAGATATCCTGTGAAAAATCTCCCCAAAAAAAAATCACATAGCGCAAAAGGGGGGAAAAAAGTCCTTTGATGTTGGGAATATTTTTTTGTGCTACTTGCTTTCAATTATGTTGCCAATGTTTTAATTACATTGCTAAGGACTTACAGAGCTGTCAAGCTTAAATGAAAGAGAGAAGCAAATCTCTACATTATCTGGAATACATGCTATTCTCTGCAGTCAGGAACAATTTTATGAAGCAATTTCTAAAGAGGTCTGAGCAAAATTTCTCAGCATGACAAAGAGATTAACTCATGTTGTGGGAGCTGATTTCAACAGCAGTGTTATGAAAACAAATAAATCATTAACAAAACTGGGGAACAATTAAAATCAAGTTACTTTTGGTACCCACTGAAGAGTTCTGTAAGATTGGCACAGGCCCAGAAAACACTGGAGGCAGGGTTCATCTCATAATGGAAAACGTAAGTGCATGATGGATGAAAAGTCAAGTCCTAAATAAGTCAGAAAAGAAAAAATGTGTGTGTGACAGTTTATTCATGCATTTTACTCAAAGTTCAGCTGAAGTATTTGTCTGAATTTTGCAAATACTTGTTGTCATTAAATGCAGGACAGAAGATAAATATGTTATTTTGGGTTCCGAGTGCAGCTGGAAATACTGAAAAACTGCACTGAATAGCAGAATCATGTAACATGTAAGAAAATTGCAGATGAACAAAATGAGGTTTTCAGGTTTGAGAGGCTTTGCTTTTCTCTTCAGTTGGAATACTGGAAGACACTGAGAAAGCGAAAAATGAAGATGAGTGCTTTTACACCTTTTCTCTGCTTAGGTGTACACACATCTGACTATCAATATTCAGAATTAGTTGGCTAGTTCATACAGAAGTGATTTAAATCTAATGAATCTACAAAAATCTATTTATTTGGAGCAAGGAAGTCGACAATACTGAAAAAATAAACTTGAATTTTGAAATACTACTGCTAGTGTATTTGAAATAAAATTAATTATCAGGATGGAAAATACAGATTAATAGGAAATTTGGTATGAAGCAGCAATGAATTAG
Organism: Forpus xanthops; assembly: GCA_032466535.1. NCBI lineage: Eukaryota > Metazoa > Chordata > Aves > Psittaciformes > Psittacidae > Forpus > Forpus xanthops. The sequence goes on from JASSUY010035474.1 coordinate 9,728, forward strand.
TATATAACTTAGAGATACTTTTTCTAATATCCGAGCTGCTTAATTAGGTCTTTCATCACTTTTATCACTTTCACTTGATCAATTTTATTGAAGTATTTTTCAAGAGATTTTTCTGAACCTTAAGTAAAAAAACACTTTATGTAAATCTCTGTAATCATTTTCTGTATGTCACCGGCTCCAGAAACCAGAGATTAAATGCTATTAAATTCAAGATTAAACACAGAATATAAACGACATTTTGTTGCTATTATTCCTGGTGTTGCGTGGATCAGAGATTATGGGTGACAATTACACTTGAATATGAAAATAAAAATGGCCTTAATTAAAAAGGAAGTTTGAACACCCCCATAAATTTATAAAATAAAAAGTAGCACTTTGTCACAAAGATGCATGTTCAGTTACTTCATCAGGTAGCTGTAATTCAAGATATGTGAGAAAGCATTCTTATTTAACTATTCACAGCATCAGTTTCAGTGCAGTACACTTCATCAAAATTAATATTTTGTGCCTTCCATCAGTCTATCATTCAGACTTCTTTTCAAAAAATTCAGCTGAAAAACAGAACAGGCATAATATTTAGACTTACTTTGGCATCAGTCTAAATTTAGTATATTTTCAAGTGCAAAGGCTTTTGTTGTCTTGCATGGGAAGCAAAAATACTGGTAAGGTAGGTAAAAATCCCTGTTCTGCAGTCAGTCACTTAGCTCTGTTTATTAGAAAGAGGAAAAGTAAAAAAACCAGTTCTTCTCATGCAAATACTTATTTCATATAAAATTTGTTTCAAATGCCCTGCAAGAATATTTTAGTGGAGAGATTCACTCTGGGGTGTAATGTATACAAAAATATATAGTACTTTGTTGCTCAAATCACCTACAGTTTCTTTTTTAATGTATCACAGATATTAAAATAACCTTATGAGATTTTAGTTGAACAAATAGATTTCATTTCAAGTGCAGTGCCTCCAACCTGACATGTTATATACAACATAACCAGTTTAACAATGACTAAGAATGAGAAAGATGAATTCAGTCAAGTCATCCATCATTCCAGGAACCATCATGAGACAGGAAAACAACGAATATCAAGAATCTGGAATTTAACTTATTTTACAGTATTCATCAAGTTTCTTCCCAGATAACACATACTCTAAAACCGTGTTAACCTTTCAAAAGGTAAGGAGCTGGATTATACACTTTTTTTCCTCCCTCAAAAAAGCGGTACTTAATCATCCAGCAGAAAGACAGCAGGAGTTAGGGAGCTCACCTGCAGCAAAACTGTACTTCTGGATAAGACTGTTATTGCCTATCAGCTGAACCTTTGTGCAGGGAAGAAGCTTTATTATACTGCATCCTCTGAAGGCACAGTGCCACACAGTTTGCAACTCTACATCATGGAAGACATAAAGAAGAATCAACCTGCTCTTCATCTTTGTCACCCCTACCAGATCCTGGAAGTTAGCAGCACATGCTTCCAATACTTTGTATTTTTAGACAGTTTTCATTATCTAACAAACCAGTAGAGGAAAAAAAAAATAATTATCATCCTGTATTTAAACTGAGATTTTGTTTTAAAATTTTGAATCTTTATGATTCATTCAAGCATCAAATTGTAACTAATTTCATTTACGTTATACTTACATAATTATTTATATGTAATGTTTATATGATCACATCCTCTTAATAGACAAATCCATATTCAATAATCATATAACTAGAAAAATATAAATCATCTTTTGCTCAGAAGGCATTGCATTGATTTCTGTTGCTAACTGAAAAAAAGAGAGTTCATTATCTCCAGGTGTCATGACCTCCAACTTCAGTAACTGATAACTTAGAAAAATTTCTTCCTTAATTAACTGTAGTTTGTTTTTTGGTTGGCTTTTTGGCTGGTTGGTTGTTTTGGTTGTTCGGGTATTTTTTCCCAGAAAGTGCAATGTCCATGTAATTGAAAACTGATAAAAATGGAAATTCTTTATCTTGAATGCAAACTGCCATAAAACTAAATAATTCAGCGCTTTGGCTCTGTATTTATGTTATTTCAACTCCATTAGATTTAGACTAATTTACCTGTTGATGTATCAGACAGAAAAGAAATACCCAAACTAAGATTTAACCAAATAAGAATTTAATTTACAGAAAGAACAGCTGGAAATATATCATTAAATCTATATACTGAAAATTACTTCGATTCCTTCACCTTGAACAAATAGTGGGTTTTGGAGCTGAGGAGGTGATACCTCAAACCAAAACAACTCTTTTTGTAATTCATATAAAGAGAAAATGTTTACTGAAAATCCAAGGCTTCCTAGGGAAAAAAGATAAAATCATGACAGTACCTGAAGGTGTGACACTTGTTTTTGTGTTTTGACCCTAAGCCCATACAGCAACTGACTCTCTGAGAGTTAGGTATTGACATGCAAACAAAGCTGCCCACCAAGCCTCTAAATTATGCGTTCTGTTTTTCAACAAGATAATTTCAGACTTCATTTTTCTTCTTTCATAACCCACTTTTTTCCCACATTGATGTACTTGAAATACAACATGTAAGTGATAAATGGCAAAATTTTTATGAACAAGCCCTGGGTAATTTTATGCAAATTTCAAACTGAACAAGTACAAAAGCTAAAAACAGAACAGTCTGTAACAAATAGCCTGAGTATTTCTGTTGGTTTACATTAGCTGGAATTCACATAAAATGAAAGTGAAAAAAAAAAAAAGGCACTATGGGAACGGAGAAAGCATCAAGAAACACAAGACACTGTATCACTGTTACAGAAGGAATTTTGAGGACATTAAAAAGATCTGCTGCAATTACAGGAGTGTGCGTAAATGAGATGCTGTTTTTACTTAGGCTTTTGAGATTTAAAATAATTAATCGCAGAAAACATCATTACTGAACTCTCAACTAACACCCTTACCTCTTTTTAGATCTCTATTTTACAGAAGAGGAGAGGCCTCTATCTTTAACAAAGCTGGTAACATAAGACAGATGTTGCTAATCACAGACTTTATTTTCCTGTTGCCTGCACCAGCAATTGCAGAAATCAGACCACAGGCATTTGAATAGAGACATTTTATAATACTTATTCTGCAACTTCAGGAGCTATTTAGACACTAGAAGCCTTTTGTGTTAACTCTTGCTCAAAACATAAAATGAAGCTTCTGACTCTACAGTTATTACTGAAGGGATCCACACTCAAGGCCATAATAAACCCTTAGGCCTCAGATTCCTTTGGAGCAATTCATGTTTCTACATGTAGCTAAAATAAGAGCACACATATTTAAAGGATTAGTCTCATTCCTAAACAGAGAAGTCTTGTAAACCACATGAATTATTTTCTTATTCAGCTGGTCAGAATTTTTTTCCATAATTTTATATTCTTGGACACTTTCTTCAGATTTACTTTCTTCTCACCCAGCACTGGCCAAAAAAAGTTTACAGCAAATAATCAATGAACAATTTAAAATACAGCTTCTTAAAAAAATAAATGCTTCTCAGGTAAATTATACAGCAATTCTCTTAACTGTTTGTAACTACAGGTCTCATCTACTGCTCTTATTACTATATTCTGCTAAATATATGCAATTAATGGTCAGGGGTGCTTAACCCAATTTCTACTTTTTTATTATTTCTAAAACAATATGAAGCACCATTGTGTACTGATTTTGACTATCCTAATATATGCAATTCCTCAAGAACAGACAATACACTAGACTGCAGCAATTGGCAGTTTGATACAAATGGCAAATGCAGTCCTTGCAGGATGTTTACTAGATGGTAGCACGAAACCTGCAGTTCTCGAAATAATTCCATGCCAAGCACAGAAAATACTGGTAGCAAATCAACTACACAAACTTTCCAAGAGTGTATTTTGCATTACTGAATGAGTACTGCATTTCAACTGCACTGACTTTTTTTTCCCCCATCACTGCTCAAGATCTGTAGAAATGCTTTATATCTTTTACTACTCATTAATATAACAAGCTCATTAAAGTAAATGAAGGTTAATTTAATCATATTCAGGCACTATATTGTATATATTATTGCATTTGTCCTTTAAATAGTTTGTCTTTCATTCTATCTTCATGAAATAGTATTCTGAATAATTATCACACCAATGTTATAAAGTTACAGTCTTATTACACTCTTATTAAGAGCCTCAAGTCACCTACAGCATTTACACAAAATACCATAAATCTAGTCAAAGAACATCAGGCTATGCAGCAAGAAAGTAATTCCTCATAGCACTGCGTGCATTTCTAAAGTATTCACCATTTGGATGACTACATTATCTCAATTTTATATTCACTAGTCAGGAGGTAAATGTCAGATGGAAGCACTGCATCTCAGTTTTTTACACTTTTCATTTTGTTTGATAGGCTTTGCACCCATTGTAAATTATTGCTCTTGATGAAAGTATAAAGCAAAAAGCTGAGACCATAATCAAGGCTAACGGCAAACCAAATATCATTATAATAAATCAGTAAGAAGAAAATACTCTGGAGAAAAATTGAGATGCTTACTATTTCAGTTTGAATACTAATCAAATAACTGTTTAGGTAAAATACAACACTGTACATTAAAAAAAAAAAAAAACCACAAACACAAAACAAAACCAACATTTTTGGCTTTCATGTAAAATAAAAAGTTAAACTTCAAAAAAGCCACTGAATTTGGGGCTCTTCTGCAGCAACAAAAAACAGGTTTTTTAATCATAGTCTGCAGCAGTGACAAGAACAAAGTATGAAGAAATTATGAGGTGGAAAGACATTTAAATTTTATACACAGGGACATACACTGTCGAAGCCTTAGCTTGTAGTAATCTTGCTGCTTTATTTTAAAATGTAATTCACCAGAGAAAATCCCTCAACTCCTGTACAAGGAAGCTGTTGACTTTTCAGAGTTTTTGAAGCATTTTCTCTTTATCCTAGTAGAATACTTTTTTTAGTTAATTGGACTTTCATGTCCTAAAATGACTGTAGATGTGAAAAAAGCAACTATGAGAAAACACCTTAACAGCTTGCCCAACCTAAAGACCAGCTACAAAACCTATTTGAAATAAAAAAAAAAAATTGCCATTCACTTCAATATCTTTTCTGAAAGGCCCTGAAACAGAAATCAGAACATGTAATAGACAACAACAGGTAAATTCAGAGAGAAGCTTCATTTCTAGTTTGCTTCTTTTTAGTATCATGAAGCCTGCACACTAAGAGTCAATAAAATAGTTCAAAGTATGATTATCATTCTACTAAGGAAGATTAAACTTTTGTGAAGACTATATTTACAGTACCTTAGGATATTGTTTGACGGGGATCAGAACTCTTTCTGACAGCTTTATGTTTTTGTTGCTGATAACATCAAGGTATTTCTTTTCTTCATCTTCCTTCTTGCCTTCAGAACCCTGAAATTTTTCAATTTCTGAAAAATATTAAAAGAGAGAAATTAGTAACAAGGTATTTTTCATTGCCAGAAACTTTAAACTTGTACATTATAATAGAGACAGTGCTCTGGACACCTGTGCTGTTTGCACTCATGTGACATGGACTGTTGTCTTAGATAAACCTGACTGTCAATTATGCCTCTCAGCACTAGCGACAGTCCACAGGTCATACTCCACAATTTTTCTCCAACTGAAACTGAAGGCAAATGATCTCAGTGAGATCAGGACAAGATGAGACTTATGAATCCATCTATCTTTTAAAGGCTAAAAGACTTTTAAAAGACTTTTTTAGACTTCATCCGAAAGACTTTTAAAGTTTTTCTTTTTTGTAACTGTGACCTACCAGAATTAAGTTGGGTGCTACTGCAATGGCTAACTATAAGAGTGGTAAAAAATTGAAGAATCATCTTCTTGTTACTGAGTTTCCTTCAAATGCTTCTGAATTATTTAAAAATTGCACAAAATAAGGAAAGAAATAATGTTAATTCTTGCACAAAACAATTCTTCATTAAAGAAATACAGTAAGTAGTCATTCTATATATAGTATTGATGGTACGCAGAACATTCAATGGAATTTACGAAAACAGCCTCAAAATACATTCAACTTGAATAATTTTGAGTTGTTTATTCCCTAAAGCTCTATAAGCAACAGAGCATAACAAACAACTGAATTTATTACCTTGCAAAGAACATCTAATACAGTACATAAGAGCTTCCTGATAGTACAGGTACTACTGAAAAAGCTGCATTTGCAGCAGTATCATTACTGACAGCAAAGAAAGTACCAATGTTTATAATGAGTTAACTATAACTGAATTATAGCTGAAAAGGGACCACTGTGGGTCTCAGAAACACACAGTTTTAAGGTCCAGAAAGCAAACACGGAGAAGAGTAACACAGCAGCAGCAATATGTACCACATATACAGGTTTCTTTGAGCTACAACAAGCATAAGGAAATATGTATGTAAAAGATCAGCCCATATCACAACTTGCTCATAGATGTTTATGCTGCCTATTCGAAATCAAATTATTTAAAGCCTCCACCAGCAGACACCTCTAGAATGCCACAAGCTCTTTTAAAACTTCTCAAGAGAACACACCTAAAAGAACTGGAGATATACACTCCCTAATTCAGAGTTAGAAAGTTATTTTATTAATCACTAAAAGCATCAGCAGGAAAAGTTTAATTTTTCTAAAATATCTGAATATATTGGAAAAACATGTGGTATGTTGCATTCACTGGGAGAGAGGAATGTGGAAAACAGCAAGCATCAATTATGCATGAGCTTATAAAGCAATATTCTGCAGTAAAATACTTACTTTGGGCAGGTTTAATAGACAGGATGTCCTTTTAAAAAGCTCCAATGCAATTATACAAAGGTTTGTGCCATGGGCGTGCTGAGGGGAGAGACATAGGTGAACAAGAGGGGAAAGTGCTGCAAGTGCAGTAAGTATTGAAATGAAATGAAGGCATTTCTCAGGTGCACGGGGAACATTAGTAAGATAATTTTTGAAGGCAAGTAGGGAAAGTGTTTCTATTTCTACACCAATATTAAACTAGAATCATTTCGTTCGGAACAGACCTTTAAGATCATCGAGTCATACTGTTAACCTAACAAGACGTCATCTGGTCCAACTCCTCTGCTGAAACAGAGCTACTTATAGAGACAGTGGCCTAGGACTACAGTCAAGACAGCTTTCTAGCATCTCTGAGGAGGGAAACCCCACTGGGCAACCTCTGCCAGTGCACCCTCACAGTAAAAAGGGGTTTCATGATGTTCAAAACTGATCTTCTGTACTCTCCAAACTTGTAGCTGTAAAATTCTGTAAATACTGTCAGTCTGCCTATGACTTTTTTAAAGGGAATAGCTTCTTCTTCCTTCACTGACTTAGCATAAAATGGAATAGCTGAGTGAGTAGCTCTTCACTTTTTCAAAATTATCTGCTTTACTCTTACAGTGCCTATAAAATGATGCTAATTACAGTTCACTTCAAAGTACTTGACACCGATTACAAAACTTCTGTCATAAATCTGGCTTTTCCATTAAAATTAGGCATTCCACAGTAAAAACATCTTTTTGCTACGCTCAGAGTCGTGTCAAAACTCATCAAAAAATAATGTTCTTCTCATCAGCCTGTCCAACCTACCAAAAAATGGAATCCACATATCCCCTTATGCTTTGCCTTCCACATACAGGAATAATACAAGCCTACCATGCATCTTACTGTGGTGGACTGACTGGTTGGACACCAGGTGCCCACAAAAGCTACTCCATTACTCCCCTTCTCAGCTGGACAGGGGAGAGGAAATACAACAAAAGGCTATTGGGCTGAGATAAGGATAGGGAGAGATCACTTACCAATTACCGTTATGGGCAAAACACTCAACCCCTTCTTCTCTGGCTCAACTTTATTCCCAAATTCTCCACATCCTCCCCCCAAGCAACACAGGGGAATGGAGCTTGTGGCCAGTTATCATACATTGTCTCTGCTGGTTCTTCCTCACACACTCCTCTTCCTCTAGTGTGGGGATCCCCCATGTGAGGCAGCCTTCCACAAGCTGCTCCAATGTGTGTCCTTCCCATGGGCTGCAGTTTTTCACAAACTGCTCTGGTGTGGGGTCCTTCATAGGCTGCAGGTGGAGATCTGCTCCATCATGGACCCTCATGGGCTGCAGGGGAGTCTCTGTTCTGGCATCTGAAGCCCCTCCTGCCCTACTGCACTGATCTTGTTGTCTGCAGGGCTGTTTCTGACACATACTTCCACTCCTCTCTCTGGCTGCAATTGCTCCATGTGTAGTAACTTTTTTTCCCCTTCTTAAACACACTATCCCAGAGGTGCTACCACAGTCATTCATGGGCCTGGCATTGGATGGAGGCAGTTTTACCTTGGAGCCAGCCTTGCATTTCCATTTTGACCAAGACTATGTGGAAGTTTTGAAACAGAAGTGATGTCTTTGTTCAAGTTAATAGAAGACTATTTAACCTATGTTTTTCAGACATTACTAGTATGTGAAGCCTACAGGTCTACCAAGTGTGAGACATCCTGTAGGCCTTTTAACTTGTTTCACTTCAATGTTTAACTCATTGTAGACCTCAGGCTTCTATTTTGCTTGTTTTCAGTGCAGTCAATTATAAATCCACTGAAGGGAGGGAAGAAATAAAAGGGAAAAAAAAAATAATAAAGAGATGGCAGCCACATAGATGAAAGAATCCCGTGAGACAAAACTGAATGTTCATGATCATACAGAAACATCCAAATCTTCCCATATCAGGCAACCTGGATATGATTTGAGTCAGGGAGTCACAGAATGGTTGAGGTGAGAAGGGACTCCAGAGGTCATCTGGTCCAACCTCTCCTGCTGAAACATTTCTGCTGTGGTAGCAACAACACCAATGGCTTATTAGCAAACATTTTGTCTTTTATAATTAAAGGTCATTAAAAACCTACACAGTCGCAATGCTGAATGCCTACAATGATGCTAAAAATCACAAAATCACCATGTATTTTTAAATCAGCAAATATTCAACACATAAATGAAAGTTAATCTCTAAGGTGTTTCAGTTTTAAATGAAAGCCAGGCTGTTGGATTTTTGAGGAAAAAAAAATAAATAATGTAGATGGCTCAATAAAAACACTTGCGCAAATTAAATTTGTAAGAAGCATCCTCAGAGGCTTCCAGTCCCAAAAAAGGCATCCAAACCCCTAAGGATAGGTAATTTGGAAGTAAAAACAGTGTCCAACAAATCAGGAGTGGTTATTAGGACAGCACAATCAGTCACAGGCTCTGAAAAATTAGCCCATGGCTCACTGTATTCACCCAGAAACACACGCATATGATAACAGCATTCCTCCACTACACATACACATGATCACACAGCTCATTGGGATGACTCAGGGAGGATAACGGAGTAATTGCTATTACAACTGACACATATAAAGCAACACCTCCACCAGTGATGAATTTAATACCTGTATGAAAACTGTGGGTCAAATCTATATATCTGTCATCTGTTGTAAACAGATATGAACTGAGTTTGTCTACACATCCTCTGTGAGAAGAGGCTGAGGGAACTGGACTTGTTTATTGTGGATAAGAGACAGCTTTGTGGAACCTAGCAGCAGCTCCTTCATCCCTTTGGGAAGACATCCAGGCTTTTCATGATAGAGTGTAATGGGGATGAGAGACAACATGGTAAAGGTAAAACAAGAAGGGTTTGGACTGGGTGTAAGAAAAAACTTCCTCACCCTGAGGAGAGCCCAGCAGTGCTGCAGATGATGTGCCATCCCCTCCTCGGGAGGCTTTCAACACACACTTGGATAAATCTCTGAATGATCCAGTCTGACCCCATAGCTGGCCCTGCTTTGAGAAGGATATTGGACTAGAGACCTCCTGAGGTCACTTCACATCTGAACTATCCTATAAATGCAGTATCTTTCAGACCTATATTGTTTGTCAAATTTTCTTGAACTTATCTGAAGTACTTAAATGTTACTGCAAATACAGACACAGAAATAGCATGACTGCATAAGCCCCATGTCCTCAGGAAACCTTTTTAACAAAATGTAATATTATAGGTGTAAAAGAAATAAAAGATATAAAGAACTGATTGACTAAAACGCAAAGAGAATTAACAAGAAAACAAAGGAGAAAATGAAAGTTTATTGCTGGCAGCTGCTGTATTGCTAAAACTACAACATGCAGTTCACTAAGTAGCTGAACTCTGTACAGTTCTCCCTTCTTACCTCTTGCCTTCAGAGCAGCTTAGATAGTATTATGAATATGCCATAAGTAAGATGAAAGATAAACTTGAAAGTTGCAGATAGATTTTTATTTAATCCTGGGTTTCTTTCATCTGAGAAAGAAACTACTCATAAGAAGAAGCAGAGAGCATTAAGATTTATTCAAACTAGAAAAAAAAAAGGCAAAAAGCACCAAAAATATTAAGTGTATATTTTTTTAACATATCTCTATGTGTCCTTGAATTAAACATCCTAGAAGACTGTGTTGCTTTGTTGTGTAAGAAACCAGTTCTTTGCCAATAAAGCTTCTACTGTATTAAACTCCATTAAAAAAGGCACTTTTAAGACATGCCGAAGTGCTCTTCTGGATTAATCTGAAGAGAAAACATCAATGCTGCGCTGCATACTGCATGGTATGGAACAGATAGTAAGGGTGAAAGATGAACCAATCAATGAAGTCACAAGTAAGTACCCCAGGGAGATATTCATTACCAATCCCTGACTATCCAAAAGTTGATGATACTCTCAAAAGGGTAGATCTGCCGAGCTGGAGCACTTGCAGAAAGTAAGATTTTCCATCTCTTCACAGATTCTAGAAAGGAGGAAATTTATCCTTTTTCTCTCTTCAGACCTGGAACTTATTAGTGACAAAATGTATGTTACTCTGCCCTCAGAGCAAGAGAAAGAGATGAACAGCTGGTAATATTACTTAGCCTTTTTGTGTTTTTATTCTGTACTGTGAAGTAGAACAGCTACAGAAGATTAACGTCTGGAAGTAGAAAGTATTGAGAATTATGAAAGAGATGCCACTTAGTGAAGCTAAAAAACAGTATAAAATTTTGCTTGGAGTTCACTCTTCTCACTGACCATTCTTGGCTTTCTCTGTTAGCAACACCACTAACGAGCTAGTAGCTTCTGCTCACACAATTATCAAAGTATCTGAAAGGAGTTTACAAACCTTCAAAACAGTAGTTTCCATTCAGGATGTGATTTCAGATCTCAAAGTCGCTTATACTTGAAACACTGACAAGGAAAACTTAAGTTCACTGCAGAAAAGAGGATGAAACCCCATGTAAATGTGAGGAATTGTTGAGAAGTGGGAGAGATTTAGAGTGCCTTAGAACATGACCTTTGCTTCTCAACGTGCTTCTATCAGTGTAGAGAAAATACTGACTCTGTGTACACATACTCTTATATAAAAAGAATAGTTACATAAAAATATACTTGTTATTTATAACTGATAAAAAAGCATGAAAGAAGAAAAACAAATACTCAGCTTTGGTATATATATGATCATATAGATTGCATTTACCTGCCTACAATAACATTCTCTCTTAAACATTTATTGCCTCAAGACAAAAGAGTTCATTTACAGAAAAACTGTATCCAGGTGCTTATTAATACTGTATAACTAATGTACATATTATTTCTGGCAAGTGTCAAGTTTAAGGACGTTCAGATATTTACCAAGTGCTACCAGGATTTCATAATTCCTGTCACAATGGAAGATTACTGATCTGCTTCCACTGAAGTACATTTTAATTTACCTTATTTCAGACTGAGAGCAACAATTACAAATAATACCTTTTAGATAAATTGACATTTTCATTAAGGACTAAACTAATGATACCTAACAGCAGAAAGGCATGTAAGCCTTCGTTCACAAACCCACTGGAGGTCATATATTTGCTCTCAGCCTCCACTTGGAAGTCTGTACAAACAGATCCTTGCTCCAGAGGATCAGCGATGTACACTGAAAGATGATCAACCTCCCCGTACTGCTTCTTCAGAGGAAATTGTCAGCAAAATAAAAAAATACTGCTGCTGTTAATGCAGCTAGATAAATTCATGCACTTCTAAATGCACAGTGAAAACTGAAGCAGCTGTAGTGGAGAAAATTAGTAAAATTTAAGATATTTTAATAATCTGTAAAGATTTTATGGTATAGTCTCCTGTGGCTTTTTCTGCAGAATTTTCAACAAATTTGACAGAACACACTCATGCCTACACCACACTCATTAGCTTTTCCTCATCCATGCTGCTCTTCAAGTCATGTCTAAGCACTGACTGCTAAAATACTAGGTGCTGATGTGACAGGGGGCACGCCAACGCGCTAATGGCTGGACCAGAGTGCCATTCCTGTCCAGTTTAATGGAACAGCCATAACATAACGATACAGAAAACAGCCCAGTAATCATCTCAGAAGTAAGAACAAGTACAGAGAGGTTTAGAAACTACAAATTAGTTTTAGTTAACTGACACCGAGTTTTCCCGGCTACTATTTATTTATGCAGGAAAGAGCATCTGGCAACTGAGGCAAGATTAGGGCCACTCTTATGACTGAATATAAACCAAGTATCCACACACTATTCAACAAAAAGCAGGGCACCCAAGTCCAGCCTGGAACTAGGAATCTCTATGGCAAATTTAGAAAATTTCAAGTAAGACAATCATAGAATCATAGAATAGTTCGGGTTGGAAAGGACCTTAAGATCATTTAGTTCCAACCCCCCTGCAGGGGCAGGGACACCACATACTAAGCCATGCCACCCAAGGCTCTGTCCAACATGGCCGGGAACACCACCAGCGATGGAGCATTCACAACTTCCCTGGGCAACCCATTCCAGTGCCTCATCATCCTTACAGGAAAGAATTTCTTCCTCAGATCCAATCTAAACTTTCCCTGTTTATGTTTAAACCCGTTACCCCTTGTCCTCTCACTACAGTCCCTCATGAGGAGGCCCTCCCCAGCATCCCTATAGAGCACCTTTCACATACTGGAAGGCTGCTATGAGGTCTCCACGCAGCCTTCTCTTCTCCAGGCTGAACAGCCACAACTCTATCATCCTATTTTCATACAGGAGATGCTCCAGTCCCGCGATCATCCTCGTGGCCCTCCTCTGCACTTGTTCCAACATTTCCATGTCCTTTTTACGTTGAGGACACCAGAACCGCATACAATATTCCAAGTGACGTCTCACAAGAGCAGAGTAGAGGGGCAGGATCACCTCCCTCAATCTGCTGATCACTCTCCTTTTGATGCAGCCCAGGATACGGTTGGCTTTCTGGGCTGCAAGAGCACACTGCCGGCTCATGTTCATTCTCTCATCAACCAACACCCCCAAGTCCTTCTCCTCAGGTCTGCTCTGAATCTCATCTCTGCCTAGCCTGTAGCCGTGTCTGGGATTGCTCCAACAGAACTTGTATTCATAGGAAAAAAAAACACGTTAGCACCAGGTAATGTAATTTCATTACAGGAGGTTGACACAAGGAATTAAAACTCATCCTAGAGGGGTATTACAGCCTGATATTGCAGCAAACAAGATGCATGTTTTTTACAGGCTTATCAGTTTGCCTTAAGACTACTTGTTTGCATTGTAAAGGCCACAACAATACATTAAGAAGTACAGATGTCAAGGAGACTTGTTTCATTTCCTGCAAATTTTCTTCAAGTCCTCCAACTACGTTTCTAGGAACCAATTTTAAAAGGTGAACAAAACTTGTTTGAACCTGCCCTCAATCCAATTTGTCACTGCTGAACAGGCAGGTCTGTTATCTTGTCAAAGGGAAGACAGGAGCCCAGGATACAGTTTTCAAATAATATGAGTACAGTGTATGCTCCTAGCATGTATACAGAAATCAACGATGAGAAGTCTGTCTTTTCTCCTTTACTTCTTATTCAGTAAAAGAACCAAACCCGCAAAACCTCTGAGAGTTAAGATCCATGTCAGCAGCTGTATTAAGCAGACAGTATAAATTCACATGCCAAGATTTCGCACATCACAGACAAGCTCACTCGCAAAGACTAATTTTTTTTTAGATAAAACTAAATCCAGAGTAAGCAAGAGTGCTGATAGTCAGAAAAGTTGGCAAGCAACCGAAAAAGCTCCCAAGAGCAGTGAAACCTGTTTATGATCAATCTACACAGATGCCAATTTGTTACAGTCTAGAACTGAGTTTGAACCCTTGCTGAGCCCTTACACAAGTGGATATCCATAAATGATACTTGAGCATTATACTCCTAACTCCAGCTAGCTGGAACACCTCACACTGGCATAAAGTGGCCAGGTATCATTTTATCACCCTGTCAAAAAGAGGCATTTCTTGTTCTCAACTCCACTTCAATGTGCTGCAGCTGTAACAGCAATGTATTCTAAAACCAAATATATTCTTGCTCCCAAGCACAGCTTTTAATCATTTAAAGTCAAGTTCAAAGCAATGGTATCCACATTCAAGGTACTTTCTAGCCTGTGGTCCAGGGTATATAAAAGCTTTAAAGTCTATGCCAGATCCTTTTCAGCCAATTTACTCCTCAGGCCCAGTGCAACTCACTGTATTATCAGTGTTGAAAAGACGGGGTTCAGCTCTGTGGGAAACAACAGGTTTTTTTTCCAAGAGCCAGTCATTGCAGAAGTCTAAGATATTCTATGACTCTTTTCCAAATATCTGACTCCATGCATTGCTTTTACCTTCTTGTCATTACTAAAGATATGTGGTAAAAAGAGAATAACAATTTCAGTTTCCTATAGGTTTGTGAATAACATCTTTCATCACCACTCCTTGTATATGATATTGTTATTTCTTCTTCCTCCCAGATCTCTCAATTGCTAAGGAGGACAAGGAGGCAGCAGATATTTTGGCTGGCTCAGGATTTAGTTCAAGCATCCATTTGCTGCCCTTCATAATGGATGTGGAGCTGAGATACCATTTTCTCTCTACACACAACTGCTATTTAGAGTATCGCCCCTAGACACAATGACCAGACTTCCTTCTTAACATGTCAGAACTTCATGTGTTTGGATTTTTATCCTTATATGGATATAAAATTGAAATTAGACATGTTAAAAAATTATTGGGGACAAAGAGCCTGGCAGACAAACAGACCACTTAACTGCACAAGCCAACTGTATTCCCTTAGAAATTGCTCCTTTAAATGCCCATAAAAGACATTTCAACACTCTTGGTTCATTCCTAGGACTTAAGAACACTAAATTCCTTAAAAATGCGTAAGCACAGGTTATATGAATGAGAGGGAATGTAAAAAAAATATATATTTGATCTAGGAGGCCACAGGCTGCTATTATGCATGCTCTTCATTACTTTCCTCAGGCAACAGTATATTTAAACTGCTTAGTGAATAATGCACAGCAGCCAGGTAAGGCACTATGAAACCTATAGGAATATTTGTGTAGAATAGGATAAAGAACTACAATAGAACTCAGAAAATTAAGTAAACAGAAACAGCAAGTTTCATGTGAAGAGCAGAAGTACTTTTCAGCCTGTTTGTTTTCACCAGTATATATCTAGCGTATTGCTTTTAAAAGCAATTCTTTTCTCCAGTAAAGGCAGCTGGCAGGTAAGCCTTTGACTAAGTGTGAGAAAGAACTGCCATACTTGGAATTGTCAAGCTAATGAAAATGCATGTTATAGTTAGGTGTATCTGGTAACACCTTTATTCCTTCCTGTCTTTTCCAATTTATATGTCACCTTCATGAATTACCTCATTATTACTGTTCATTAACAGACATACAAAGAAGTCGTTCTGCTGAGATCTCTTTTTTTTTCAGCACACTGATGAAACAGTAGTGAAGTCTCTAAGGCTTGCCAGATTCGGGGACTGTCCTGCTTCACAGCAAACATCCTAACTAACCATGTCCAGATGAAAAAGCTCATGCTGCTGCAGCTTGCATGTCATGAAATATTTAATAAACAGGGAAAATGCAATTCACGATGAAAATGCTAAAAGAAACCATGCAGTTTGCCTGCGTTTTATGTCTCAGACTAACAAGCCTTTCATCTCGTTACACATCTGCCACTGACAATCTCAGCAGCTGGTAAAAAGAAACATCTGCCAATCTGCTCCTGTTTCTAATGGTGCAAGAGACAAAGAATTTGAGCAAACTTGTACTGCCTCAAGTATGTTGAAGAGTTTGTCACTTGTCTTGATTAGCAGCACAAACACCCTTTCAAGTTCAGAAAATGCCATGGGTTTATTCTCAAAAAGACAAAAATTTCCAGGAGCACACCATGTTGCAAGCCAATCTGCTCCACTGCAGTTGTTTAAGTGCTGAAGGATTTGGCAAAGGGGCTTGCTAAGCCACTCTCCATCATGTACCAGCAGTTCAGGTCTAGTGGGCAGGTCCCAGAGGACTGGAAGCTGGCCAACATGACACCCCTCTACAAAAAGGGCAGGAAGGAAGGCCCTGGAAACTACAGGCGTGTCAGCCTGAGCTCAGTACCATGGAAGGTCATGGAGCAGACAATCCTAAGTGAAATCATAAAGCACATGTAGGAAAACAGGAGGGATCAGGACCAGCCAGCACCGGTTCATGAAGGGCAGGTCCTGCTTGACCAACCTGATCTACAATAACGTGACCCACCTGGTTGATGTGGGAAAGGCTGCGGACATTGTCTATTCGGACTTAAGTAAAGCATTTGGCACTGTCTCCCACAGCATTCTCCTGGACAAATTGGCTGCTCATGGCCTGGATAGGTAGATTCTTTGCTGGTTTGGAAACTGGCCGAGTTGAAACTCAGCCCAAGAGTGGTGATAAATGATATCACATCTAGCTGGCAACCAATCATTACTGGGGCTCCTCACAGCTCAGTGTTAGGGCCAATGTTAATATCTTTATTTACGATCTGGATAAGAGGATCAAGTGCACTCTCAGTAAATCTGTGATAACACTAAGTTGGCTTGGAATGTTGATCTGCTGGAGGTTAGGAAGGCTCTCCAGAGTGATCTGCACAGGCTGGATTGGTGGGCTGTGGCCAATGCTACAAGGCTCAACAATGCAAAGTGCCAGGTCCTGCATTTGGGCCACAACCTCATGCAATGCTAAAGCCCTGGGGAAGAGTGGCTGCAAAGCTGCTTGGTGGAAAAGGACCTGGGGGTGCTGACTGGTGGCTGAACATGAACCACCTTGTACCCAGGCAGCCAAGAAGGCCAATGGCATCCTGGCTTGTATCAGAAACATTGTGGACAGCAGTGGCAGGGCAGTGCCCTGTACTGAGCACTGGTGAGGCTGCACCGCTAGTACTGTGCTTAATTCACGGCTCTGACTGCAAGAAAGACATTGAGGTGCTGGAGCAGGTCCAGAGAAGGGCAATGAAGCTGGTGTTATCAGCACTGTTCCCAGGCCAAAAGTCAAAAATACAGCACTGCACCAGCTACTAAGGAGGAGAAAAATGATTGCTACTGCTGAACCCAAGACAGGGCAGAGAATATAAAACTGAGGGAAAAAAAAAAAAAAAACAAAACAAACCAAACCAAACAAAACAAAACAAAAAAAAACAAATAAACAAAAATCCACAACAAACCAAACAATAAACCCAAATGATGAACAGTACAATTGCTCACCACCCACCACCCAATACCCAGCTAAACCAGAAAAGAGATGCGTGCATCATTCTAGGTAACAGAAAAAAAAAAATGAGAGGAAAGACAAAAGATCAGGTCATACTCCATCAATCACCTGTCTCAAGACAAAAATTTATCAGGCAGGACACAGAAATCAAGGTAAGAAATCTGAAGACTGTACCTGAGGAGGTGAACAAGTGGATGTATCAAAAAGAAGAGAAATGGAAACGTTTCTGAACAGGAGCTAAAACGGAAATGGGCAAACATAGACCTTCTCACCAATTAACCAATGCTGAACTCTTACTGTTAAATATTAATTTATGCTATCTATGTAAAAATACACATTTATATATTTATGAAATGTTTATATACACACTGACTTTTGCCTCTGAGAACTAAATTTAACTTGGTAGCAAACCCTGCCTCTCACTCAACATACATAGGCTTAAAAGGTGCCTCTAGATCTAAACACGCCACCACGGAGAAAAAGATGAGGCGGGCAATTCTCAGGCATCAAAGTGGAAACTGCCAAATGCTCCAGTGCCTGGCAATTCTTCCTGCCTCCAGAATGATGGGGACATGCAGGACAACTATGACAGAGTGTATACCCTCGGGTGCACCAACTAACAGAAATGATGGTGGAGGGAACACTAAGGGGCACTGAAAAGCCTGTTTTCTTCCACTTGATCTCAAACGACAACAAAAAAGTAGAAGTGTAGGAGTCAGCTTTGTAATACAAGCTAGCCAGTGGTTTCTTCAAACCACAAAATCCCTCAGTGTCAAGGAGTATCCTGTGAACTTGAGCTTGACCAACCATACTACCCAATGACCAGAATGGACCTGGCAGGACTCCCACCAGCGTTCCTCCAGAGAATTTTGGGGCACTGCTAAAGAGCCCTACATCCAAGAGCTGGGACTAATCACAATAAAAACTCTTCGCACACCCTCTATTTTTGAGGGCAGGGGACATTAATAGCATGGATATAGCAATTTTCACACCAATTAGTTTCAGTACCAAAGAACAGTCCCAGGTATACTTAATATACTTACGCAGACATAGCTTATATCTGCATGGATCAGAGCCTGGTATGTTAAGAACATTTAGTGATTCTCAAGTTTATTCCAGGTTTGGGCTTTTTTTAAATTGAATATAATAGGTGGGGTTAAGATTAGGTCATATTTGCCTTTTGCCTGTGGACATGTAATTTCCTTAAGAGCCTCTTCTTAGGGGCCTTATGGAAGTATAAAAACAAAGTAAAACCAGAGAGGTAATTTGTATGTCTTATCTATTCGTGCTGCTAGTCTTAGCAGATTCTCAAAAACAGCTCTAATATCTCAGGGATGGAGGAAGAAAGAGCAAAGCAGCAAAGCTCCAGAGAAGAAAGCTTGCAGTACAAAGCCTGGTTACTGTAACTGCAAAGCAGCCTTACCTGATAAAGGAAGCTTTAGCAGACGAATGAAACAAGGGTATAGAGATCAGGTTCTGCAAGGAGCCTGCCAAAAGTTCCTAAATAAACCCAATCCATTACATCATATTATATCCTTCATATAAATGGAGTTTAAGCATACGCTATATGCTGAATGCCACAGTGGTATTTGCTAGAGAATCCTAGAAAGCCAAAGGCATAATTCAAGCAAGGTCAAGCAGACAAGCCCAACTGTTTCAGCAATTCAGATAAACATCATACTTTTAAATACTTCTGCAACTGAAATTACACAGATATGAAATAAATTTTTCACAGAATTAATTTCAGCTTTTAGGAAAAAAAAAAAAAAGTCATATGGCATTACATTTGAGACCATACTTCTATATACCAGTAGTGTAGAACAGTGCAGGAAAATCACATCATTCTGTAATCAAACCAAAAAAGTATCAACAACTTGCTAATAGAAAATCTTTGAATGGCACACAAAAATTCAGATTTTGGAACCTCAACATACAAGTAAGTGACAAGGAATAATAACAAGCTTGTTATTCTTTCTGCATTCATCTCTGGCTTTTCTGCCTAGAAATTGACGCTGCTAACATTAACACTCGAGTGACTTAGCCTTCGTTAATCAAAAGATGCATGTTGTTCTATTTCAAAAGATGTATGCTGCTACAGCAAACATCTTTACCAATTAAAACTGCAGCACACAAATTAAAGGCTAAGCTACTGTTATAATATAAAGACAGATTACAGTATGTGCAAACAAAAATGGTGTGATTACATAGTTAACTGAAAAATCTTGGAATAATGTAACTTTTTGTAAGTACCTGTCTGGCTATCTGCCATGAGGAAATCGAGAATTTGCAGATTTACCTTTTTGTTCTATAGTATATTTTGGTTGTTGTTCTATTAATCATCTCTTCCTCATATCATATGAAAAACATTTCATAAAGACAAATTCTATGGATTTAAAAATATATGTTTCAGAAGAAACTACACTGGTCATTAAAGGAGAAGTGTCTGAGAAAGCTCTGCATAAGAGACCACAGAAACACTTAGCTGACACAAATTATAAGCGGTGCAGAACAGGGTAAACAAATTGGAGCAGAATCTTTCACTTGTGTGACAGCAGCTCTAACTACTGCATGCCATGGGGATCAGTGCAAAATGTGCTGTGAAAATACACTACATTAAATAGACTAATAAAAACACATTAGTGCACATAGATTCATTCTAAAACCATTATGTTTAAGGAAAAATAAATGTCTATAAAATCCGGGGCTAAATTCAAGCACTTAATTCATACCAAAATTAAGAGGAATCAGATGACTAAACACCTTTTGAAGATCCTCCTTAATGCTTATGAATAAGGCCTAGATTGGATCATAAAGTTCTCTACAGATGTGCATAGCACCAGACCCAACGCTACCAAACTTGCATATGATTCCCATTATGCTAGCAAAGTCTCAGCTGCCAGACTGAGATTCACCTTCCACCAAATATGCTCAGATCAAGAAACACACCATTATGAAACCAATGGGACTAAGACAAGAAAAATGCATTACTTGTTTTCAGCGATCATGAAATAATCCATCCCCTGTATTTACTTGTCTCTTTTTCCTGCTATGCATCTTTCCAAATGAAAAGTGATATCTGAGCAATGAACATAAATCTACAACACTTTTCAATACTTCAAGAAAGGAAAGGACTAGTCATAATCTTCTTTAGATTGCTACCACAGTAAGAAATTGTTGAGATAACAAGTTTTCCACATGTAGTAACAGTTTTTATTTATTTTACTGTTGATCTCTACACACAAAGAACAA
Source organism: Forpus xanthops (assembly GCA_032466535.1). Taxonomy (NCBI): domain Eukaryota; kingdom Metazoa; phylum Chordata; class Aves; order Psittaciformes; family Psittacidae; genus Forpus; species Forpus xanthops. The sequence continues at coordinate 30,528 of JASSUY010035474.1, forward strand.
TTGAGTTTGCATTGAAATCCTTAATTATTATAATTTACAATTAATTTTTGTACTTGCAGAAGAACAAAAGCCTTGTGAATATCTGCTTATTGTCTGACAACCAGTAATTATTGTATGATAAACCCATTTTCAGATCCTAAAAAAACAACCTCATAACACTGGAGTAGAAGTCTCTCTGCAATGGTCAGAACCAGCTCTATTTTGGTTTCTTTTCACCGGGAGAGATGCACAAATGTCTCCCAAATCAAAACACTTTTTATGTTGGTGCAAAACAAGAAGGGCGACACTTTCAAAACCATGGCATTATTTAGGAGCCTAGTTCCTACCCTCAAAACTCAAGAAGGCACCTAACACTAACCTTAAAGCCAGAATGACTGTATAATTCATTTCAAGGAGCCATATTTCTGAAGGAATTCAAGTATCTAATAGGGCAAGCACTGAACTGTGGAGTCAGACAAAATATTCATAAAGTATAAGAAACTCCTGAAAGCGTTTAACTATTCTGGATTGTCCTGGGTTCAGTAGTAGCAGTCATTTTTCTCCTTCTTACTAGCTGGTACAGTGCTGTATTTTTTACTTTTGGCCTGGGAACAGTGCTGATAACAACTGATGTTATTAGCTGCTGCTTAGTAATGTTCAGTCTGACTAAGGACTTTCTGAGTCTCATGCTCTGCCAGGGAGGAGGGGAAGCCGGGAGAAAGCAGAGACAGGACACCTGACCCAAACTGACCAGAGGTATTCCATACCACAGCACGTCATGCCCAGTATATAAACTGGGAGCAGTTGCCCGGAAGGGTTAGATCGCTGCTCGGTTGGGCTGGGTGTTGGTCAGTGTGTGATGAGCAGCTGTGTTCTCTTCACCTATTACTTCCCTTATAATTATTATTATTGGTGGTAGCAGTAGTGATCTATGTTATACCTTAGTTACTGGACTGTTCTTACCTCAGTCCGTGGAAGTTACATTCTTTCAGTTCTCCTCTGCGTTCCTCCAGGAACAGCGGGAGGAAGGCGAGGGGAGTGAGCTAACGATTGCGTGGCTGATTTACAGCTGGCTTAAACCACCACATGGATAGTGTAAATCTCATAGGACAATATTAAAGCTGTTCAATAACCATATCCTTCAGACCATAATTTTAGGTATAGGCAGAGGCATCTGGTCTCCATTATAGTGAGGGGAAATAAGAAAACCCAAAACAACACAAAACCACCAGACTGAACCTGTTCCTGGTAATTCCTAATCAAGTTATAAAATGAGACATATTAGGAGAACAAAACAAAGATGTTGCAGGAAGAATGGGAATTTGCCCACACAGAAAAACAGTCTGTTTTGTGTGGCAGCGGAAGCCTCAGCTTGTCACTTGCCTACAGAGTTCTGCGGGCACTGAAGTGGAGGCAACACTTCATAAATCATTTGCAGAAGAAGGATGAAGTAATGACATCTTAACTTTTAAAGGAATCTTACCTCACGTATGAAGGACTACATGAAAAACACAAGCATTACACAAACAAATAAACAAAAAATATAGATAGATCTTCAGCAATCTGACAAATCAGGAGTCATCTTAAAATTTCTCCCTAAAAGTTAATTTCCCTTGCATTTACATGAAGCAGGACTCTATTCAAATATAACGACCAAGAACTAAATTCTAGACACATACCCTTAAAGCTCCATTATGTAACATGCCTAGTATTTAGACACTAAATAGTCATAAACACACTAATACAAGAAAGTAATAAAACTGTTTTTATGTGCATAATAAAACTTAATTGCTCATCTACTTGCAATATTTTTTCAGAAATTACAAAATGTAGCTGCCTCGATTAAGCATTTTCAGCTTTTACTTTAATCATAAAATCATAGAATAGTTAGGCTTGGAAAGAACCTCTAGTTACAACCTCCCTGCTATGGGCAGGGACACCTCCCACTAAACCATTTCACCCAAGGCTATGTCCAACCCGGCCTTGAACACCGCCAGTGATGGAGCATTCACAACTTCCCTGGGCAACCCATTCCAGTGCCTCACCACCCTTACAGTAAATGTTAGCTCATACATTATTCTCTCTACTAAATCTTCATTACTAAATATTAAAGAGGTACAAATAAAAGTGTTCAAAATTTAAGAACTGATTTCTGATGTAACTGATGAAGTGGTTAATAGTAGTATAGATACACACAGCCACTACTTACACAGATTTTTCTTTCTAAAAATCTGTTCCTAAGAATGCATTAAATTATGTAAAAAGCTGAACAGGAAGTTCCTCCATTTTGAATAACAGAACAGTATATCTCATCAGAGAGAGAAAAGTTTAACAATTCAGCTGCTACATCTCAATAATAACTTTTTGCAATAATTGGAGGTGTAGGAACTGTGATGCAGTTTAGAGATGTCGACCTGAGGACCACCACATGGGAAGCATAATGCTATTTCCTTGAGGATCTGTAAGAAGTTGAACAAAGGTCAGCCTTATGAGCAAATCTTAACAGAGAGAAGACATCTCAGTAACAAATAATGAATGATTGGGTGGGTGGCAGAACCAAGAAAATGCTTATGAAAAGATGTGAAGACAGAAACATATATTCTATTTGGTGTGAAAAAAAATCACAGGTGAAATTCCAATAAAGGACAGTAACTACCAAGATGGTTATTTCAGAAGTGTTTTGAAGGGGTACAAACAGAAGGATGCAGAAGCAACAAGAGATAAAAACAGTCCATGCAAGAAAATTAGCTGGGCAGACAGATAGGAAAGACTGACCCTACACTGCTCATCAGTGTGCCTATGGAGGGAAAGAGAGAAGTGAACCCACATTCTCTCCTGACATCCCCGGGTTTGGGTAACACCCTAAATTATCTTGTGTATATTTGACATTGAAGGCAGTGTGATATTTCTAGTCAGAGGGATTGGCTATTAGCTATGCAAGATGCATAAATAAATTGTAAAAACAATAATGCAAATATTACAGCTGTCAAATATAGCCAGTGTTATGAATTATTCTGCACTGTGTTGTGTTTGCCACAGTCCAAAACTTGTTAAGTCAGTCATGAATAACGCAGATTGAAGAAAAAGATTTCACAACAGATGTTAGTCCCTTAATCAGAACACTAGAAGATTCTGCAATGACAGGAGGCATAAAATAACCTGAGCATAACTCTAGTCGCTTTACAATGAAGTCAAAACACCTATGGCAAAAACTGGCTGTCTACCCATACATCTTCTATGTCCACCTGAACATCTTCTATGCTTTGGTTATTTTTCTAATTTAAACATGGTGGTGTTTTTTAATTTTTTTAATTCACTGCAATGGTAGTGAATTAATAAATGGCACATAAAAAAAACCTGAAAGATGTGGGGTTCCCTTAAGAATGATCTTGAACACAATAGTACTTCTAAATATTCAAAAGATCAGTCCAATTCTTACAGAGATTATTATGCCCTTGTTTCACTCCTACTACTTCTACCCTAAGAGCAGCACCGTTGAGCAGCACACTGGAGCCTCACTGTGCAAAGCTTTCTGGTCCGAAGTTTCACCATCAGTCTCCAGTTCACACAGATTTTGGTTACTTTCTGTCACTACCCTCAAAACATGCTCGCTTCGTCTGAATGGCTCTGCAGAAATAGCGTGAGTTATGACAGGGAAGATGACACCCGATTTTCTATTCCACTGAACACCAGCTATTCTAAAAAGATAAGGTATTCGCACTCTGTGCTACCTTATTTTTAGCAAAAAGGATTCATCAGTCATCTGTATACTACAAAATATACTTCCAGGGGTTCCTAAGCAAAAGCAGAATTATTCCAAATATTGCAATGCGATATGCTTTCTATACAGTCTGCAATTGTGTTGATACTGTACAGATAAATCACTATCTTAACATTAGCATAATAGAAGACAGCAATGAAGGCTGGAATGCAAACCAATACAAAACGTGAAAACGTGGCACAGCATAAGTGAAGAATGGCAAGATTTACTACTTCATAAAGGATTTGTTGTCTCAACACTGCCTTCACAGCCTTCTGTTATAAAGTAAATTATTTTAATCTATACTTTTATAAATGCATTTGTCAAAGGAGATGTTCATTGCTATGTATTTATAACCTGGTTTCATGAAAAGCTGATATAGAGATCCTTTGATAAAAGAAAGATTGTATTTTCAAATACCAGTTGATCTCCAGAGTATCACAGACCATGTGATAGTTAGCAGAAACTGCAGTTTCAGGCAGTGTTATGCTTTTACTAGAACCTCAACAACTTACACCTCATATCAAAATACAGATAAATAAAACCCAGACTTGCCCGATTGTCGTAGTTTGAGGCCCCTCAAACAGTTCTGCGCACCCCCCCCCCTCTTTCTTCCCCAGTCCCGGGGAAATGAG
>JASSUY010035475.1:3567-40155 GCA_032466535.1 Forpus xanthops
CCAAGGGGAGCAGGGTGTGCTGGTGGGTATGGGGGAGCTCCATGCTGACACCAAGGGGAGCAGGGTGTGCTGGTGGGTATGGGGGAGCTCCATGCTGACACCAAGGGGAGCAGGGTGTGCTGGTGGGTATGGGGAATGTGTGTCTGCTTCTGTCTGCTCCCACCCTCGTCTGAGCTCCAGGATGTGAGCATCCTCCTCCTCCCCACCCCAGCAAATCACTGCCTGGAAGTGAGGGTCAGGCACTGCTTTGGCCCAGCACACAAGTGAGCAGCTATGGCTTTGCTCATGGCTTTATTTCTCCTGTGGCAGGACAGGGTGATGTGGAGCCGTTAACACTTGGTTGACTCCATGCCCTTCACTGCAGGGCACAGACTGAGCTCAGGTTTCTGCCAGTGAGGATGCATTGCTGATGTCGCAGGCCCTGTAAAGGAGAGGGGCATGGGGGGGTTGCAGTAACTCATTTTGGCTCTGTGTCTCTCCATGGGCTCTGCTGGGGGGGGGGATGCAGAGAGGCTGTCGCTTACTCTGCTTCTTCTTTAGAGATTTGCTTCCCTGTGTACAAAGCCTCAGCGATCAGAGCCACCATGGGGTCACAGCTCAGGCTGGCTGCTGCACTCACCACACCATCCCTGAAGGAGAGAGCACAAGTGGATCCCTGTGCTGCCCATAGCACAGCAGCCCTGGAGCATCCCATGCTTTGGAGGCTCAGGGCATGGTGATGATGCTGCAGGGTGCATGGGGACTGGTGGCACATCGCCTGGTGCTGCAGGGAGCTGGGCACCATGCCTGGAGAGGAGGTGTGTGTCGGGCTCCCTGCCCAGCTCATGGCTCCATTGAAGCTCATCCTCTCCTTCCCTGCTTTGGTTTGCGCTGCCTCCATCCCATGCCCTGGTCCTAAGGCACGGATTGGCCATGGTTTCACTCACCTGATGTAGAAGATGAGGAACTTCTGTTGCTCCAGGCTGCCCTTCACAACAGTGTCCGTGTATCCCATCCCACAGCCTGCAAGGGAGAGCATCGCAGCCCGGCATCCCAGGGCAGGGGGACAGTGACTGGGGTGCGGGCTGGGGAGTAGGCATGAAGACCAAGCAGAACTGACCCAGGGCCTCTCCTTGGCTTGGAAAGGGAAGAGCTTGGGAACAGGGATGGCAAAGGGCTGCTTGAGGGGACCTCTGTGTCTCTAAGCCCCAACCCCGGCTCATGGATGAGCGGATGGGCAGGGATGCAGCTCTGCTGTTCTCATCTCCCCATCCCCTACCTGCGTAGCGGATGCTCTTCCCAAACATCGTGGTCCAGAAGAAGGGAATGGTGTGCAACTGCTTCTCTTTCTTCAGCATGTTGAGGGCAGCAGTGTGACCTGTGGTCAATCAGCAGAGGTCCTCAAAGAAAGGTCCCCTGCCTCTCGTTATCCCACTGTTCCTTATGCCCCATTCCCTCCATACGCATCCCTAGGGATGGGAGCTGGGAAGTTAGGTGGATGTTGTGCCTTACCATGGACCTCAGCCACTTGTTGGTGATGGATGCTGCACCGTTCCCCATTGAGCAGCGCTACAGGGAAGGAGACCACGTCCCCAGCAGCAAAGACGTTTGGGATGTTGGTTTGCATGTGCTAAAGGGGCAAAAAGCAATTGGTGCCATGGTGAGAGGGGAGGGATGAGGTTTGGACCTGGAATGGGCAGACGGCACTCACCAGATCCACCAGGATGGCACCGCTCGCATCGATGGCAATGGAAGTGCCCTTCAGGAATGCTGAGTTGGGGAATGTCCCTGCAGGGAGAGGAGCGAGGATGAGAGCAGCAAAGGCACACAAAGGGGATTGCTTGTGGGTCGCTGCCTTTCCCCATGTGCTTGGGACCAAGAGGAAGGGATGGGTGATAACAGTGGGAAGGAGACCGCAGGGAATGCATTGGGAAGGAGCTGGGCTCACTGCCTGTACCCCCCCATTCCCAAAGCAGCCTCCCTCTCCAATTGGGGTCTCTTACCTATTCCCACCACCACCACATCTGCAGGTAGTTTCTCTCCAGAGGCAAGAACAGCCTCCGTGACCTGGGGAGGAAGCGAGAGCCATTACCAAAGAGTTAAAAGCTCTCTCGCTGCCTCCTTCTTTGCTGCCTCCCTTTCTTCCCCAGCTCCGGATCCCTTTGTCCACCCGATGTGTGCTAAGGGAAACCCCAAACCATCGTCACAAAGACGAACGGGTGCCCTCGGAGCCCGGGCTTGAGCTGAGTGGAAGGGGAAACCCGAATGCAGGCACTGAGTTAATCCTCAGTTTGGGGCTTTTCCTCCTCGAAGCAGCAGTTCTGGGATGGCAGTGGCAGGATTGACCTTTCCATCCTTCCCTCGCAGCTCACGGAGCTCTGCTTTCATGTGGAACTTCACCCCTTTGTCTTGCAGCATCTGAAAAGGGATGGGATGAGCGGTCACTAGGAAATTCCCTGCTGGAATGCTGTACATGGAGCTCAGGGAGGTTTCACTGTGTCCCCGGTGCTTGGAAGCTTGGCTTTGCTGTGTGGCGTGGGTCAGGATTGGTGCAGGAGGTGGGTGTGGGATGAGGAAGGGGAGCAGGAGGTTGGGAGCAGAGCTCCTTTGGATGCACAGCACCAGGGCTCCATTGCCTGGGCTGCAGATCCCGGGGCTGCTTGGATAACATGTGCTCCCCGTCCTTAGGAACAGGCACCGGCTTCTCCTGACCTTCATGGTGACACCTCCGAGCTGAGGACCCAGCACCCTCTGGAAAGGGAACTCCTGTTTCTCCACCACGGAGACGGCTGCGGCCTTGTCTGAGAGGAAGGCAGCTGCCTCCATCCCTGCAAGGGAAAGGCATGCGCCATGTGAGCAAGCATGGACCTGCCCCTGCTCCTTGGAAGCCTTCCCTGCTTCCAGGTGAGGAGCACGAATCTGATGCATCGCCAGTGTGTAACTGCTCCTCTGTGTGTTCCTGGGCTGAGGTGTTCAGCTCTTCCCCTGTTCTTTCTTGGACGTGGGTATTAGGGCAAAGAAGAGCTCTTGGTCGTGTGTGAGACGGGGCCCATTCTGTGCTTTATCTTTTGGTTTTCCTTATGCTTCTGGAGCATGGGGGCCTTTCCCTAAGGCACATTTCCCTCTGTTCATGACCGGGAACTGTTCACAGCTTTCTGGTGATCAGAGCACAGAATCAGTGTGTGCTGTGTGCCACATACCCCCATCAGCCATAGGGCTCTGGGAGGACCCCAGCAGGCAGTGAATGAACATCCCTGCCCCAAGGGCTTCCAGTTAACGTGCATGGGCAACACAAGTAGGGCTCAGGTCAGGTACCTATGAATGAAGCTCCAATGATCACCAGGTTCTTCCCAGTTGCCAGCTCTAGGATCTTGCTGGAGTCCTCCGGGGTTTGGAGCACGCACACATTCTGCAGGTCCGCTCCTGGGACTTTGAGGGTGCTGGAGCTGAAAGAGAATCCACATACATCCCATCATGGGAAATGGACAGAGGGGAGGGCAGCGATCAGCGCAACCTCTGGGCTGTGTCATCCCATCCTGTCCTCTCCTACCACCCCTTCCCTATGCACCTCGAGCTCTCCACACCCCAGGGCTACCCCATTGCCTGCAATGGTGAACGCTGTGTGCACTCACTGGCAGCCTGTTGCGATGAGGAGCTGGTTGTACTTCTGGGAGGAACCATCCATGAACTGCACCTTCTGCTTCTGGAAGTCCACCGACACTGCCTGCGGGGGAAAGGAGGCAAAGACCTCATGGGAACTGCTGTTGTGTTGCAGCAATCCATCCTCTTTGCCCTGCTCCTGGACACTTGGCTGAGAGGAGGGATGCTGGGGTCCGCTCTCACTTCCTATAGGTCTTGGGCTTTAGGAGCACTAAGTATGACAGCACCCGAGCCAGGTTCCCCCATGGCAGGAGCACAACCGCCCATTGAGGTCTGAGCTCAGCTCCTCCTGTACCTCCTTCTCTGTCCAGAGCTCTATGCCGTGCGCATCGAGGAATTCGGGTGTCCTCATGTAGATGTCCTCGGCTTTCAAGTTCATCTCCTGGAGACAAAGCAGAAATAGGGACAGCGATATGCCTGCGGTGTTTATTGGGAAGTAAGTTTGCACAGGAGGTACGCTCTGCGTTAGTAAATCACAGCTCCTCACACTGCTGCATCCTCCTCATGTCCCCCCTCATAAACATCCATGAACACAAACCCCAGTGGGGAGAGCTCAGTGAAAGGGGATAAACCCTCCGCTTATGGGGGATTCTGATTTCCTGGGAGGAAGAAGATGGAAATGATCCCCCTTCTGCTTGCGGGTGCCCCAGCGCTCCATTGCCAGAGCAGCTCACTTCATTGCTCAGCCTGGTTCTGAGTGTGGACCACGTCCTTAGCTCCAACGTGGTACCAACTGCCCATGCCCTTCACGTACAGACCTTGGTCAGCTTGGACTTGTCGTATGGAACGTGTTTCTCTTTGGTGGCCATGATGACCCTGCCAGTGAAGCCCTCCTGGCGCAGCGTCTCTGCACACACCAGAGCTGCAACCCCTGCAAGAGATGCTCATCTCTTACCCCGTGGAGCAGGAGGAAGGTGGGTCCTGCCTGGAGAAGAGAGCAGCAGCTCACAGCACACGTGGGGATCCCTTTGCTGACCTCCTCCCAGCAGCAGCACCGTGGTCCGGCTCAGAGGGCATCGCATGCTTGTGTCCTTCACCCTCAGGCTGCTTTCGAGGTCCTGGAAGCAAATAGGGAATGCTGAAATCCCACCTGCCCCAAGGTGCTGCTTGTGCTTGGTGGCTGCAGGTAAGGTCCATACCTTCCTTTTTGCTGTTACTAACACCTTTCCATCTTCCACTGTTACCTGGAGGGGTGAAAGGAGAGTGCATTTCAGCATATGCATTCCAAGTAGGAGCTTTCCCGGGAAGTTCTGGTGCAAATGGATCTCTCCGATCCACCGGGAGTGACTTGTAGGGATCTTGGGTGTCAAATGATGCTGAGGAGCTCATGAGCCTTTCCCTCCTTCCAAGAGCACTCAGGAAGAGGTGTAATTCCTTTCCTCCTTGCCAATGAGCTATGAGGGATACCGGGATGTACAGCATCACCTTTGATTGAAAGAAGCTCTTGGGCTGGAACGTATATGACCCCAAGAAGTCATCCTATGTGTTGTAGCTGTATGTGACCTGGACCACAGAGCTGTGGCCACGGCTTTCAGTTGGTGTGAGGGACATGGCACTTGTGAGACTGAATGGTATGGAGGATGTCAGTAACACGGTTTAGTGATGGAGCCGGCGGTGCTGGCTCAAAGGTTGGACGTGATGCTCATAAAGGTCATTTCCAACCGGGTTGATGCTATGGGAGGAAGAGGCGGGGATTCACCCTGAAGCAGTGCAGGCAGTCCAGGGATGGGTACTCCTCAATGTCCCCGGTCCTGATGTTGAAGCAGGCACCATGCCAGGGGCAGCGCAGCCTCTCCCCTCTGAAGACTCCTGCAGTAGCAGAGGGGCTGAGAGCTCTCTGCCATAGCTCCATGCCACGGCCTCCCCCCTGCAGGAGCCAGGGCTACCTCTGCTCAGCGGAGCACCATAGTGGGGGCATCTGCTGCTGAGGGCACTGAACTCCTTCTTGTTCCTCACCAGCAGCACTGGGTACCCGGCCACCAGCACCTCCCGGAGCCTGGGGGAGCAGAGGAGAGCTGAGAGCCGATGGCTCTGGCCCCTTACACCCATCACATTGCTCCCTTGACCAACGGCCTGCTGCCTGCTCACGGCTGCAGGGGCCTCCGTGCTGCTGTGTACTCACTCTCCATCCCCGACATCAGCCTCCTTGCAGACCTCGGTGGTGATGGTGTCATCGCCATCCGTACTGGTGGCTGTGGGGGAGCAGAAGGAAGGGTTGGAAGGGTTGGCTGCCGTGGATGCTGTTGCCTCTTGGTAGATAGATGGTGTTCCCCTGTGCCATCGCTGCACAATCCCACCCCACAATGCAGGGCCACCTCTGCCCCCACTGTGAGCAGGTCAATGGTGTGCTCAAGGGGTCCCAAATTCCTGGCACAGCAGGAAAACCCCTTAACCTGGTGGAAAACCCTCTTTAAGTCTGTGTTCAAAGCTGAAGCCTATTCCTCTGCCTTTTCCTCCTCCAGCTCCTTGTCTGCAGCCCCACGTCCCATTAAACCCGACTGCAGCGAGTGAGCAGATGTGATTAATGACTGTTGTGCATAAACACAATATTTACGGGGCGGTGCTGCTGCTATAAACCCAATTGGGATCTGAAGAGCTGCTTCAGCCTCTCCAAAACCCCTCCAATGTCAGTGCAGAGGTATTGCCATGCCAATTGCCATGAAAGCAGTAACCTCTGCCCAAAACACCCTCCGTGTGAGAAAAGAGCCAAACCCCTCCATCAGCTGAGAGGAGGGTTAGAAACCTGCTGTGTTGGGGAGGAGGAAAGCAAGGAATGGAGCAGAGGAAGGCGGTCGAGGGCAGGATTTGGTGCAGGGCTCCTGCCCATTCCCAGCTCCCTTAGGAGAAGCAGTGGGTTGTACTCACCCAGTCCTGCCATGGGGGTTCCCAGCATCAGAAAGCCACCAGTGCTACTGCCTGTGAGTGTTTCCTCCTCCAAAGTGCCACCCTTGTGCCTTGTAATAACAATCCAGCCCACGGCTGGGTGATGCTCTCCTTCCATTGCACAACATCCCTTACCCATCACGAGGCGCATCCCTGGAAGCGGCTGCTTGTCAGGGAGCCTTACCTGATTTCTGCCTCTGGTCTGCACCTAATAAGGTGTATTTTGTTTGGGCATAGCATTGCAAAAGGGTTGAGGGCATGGAGGAGTGATGGAAAGAGCGGATGCGTCATGTGCAATGGGAACGGAAGGTGGAGTGGATGCAGTGGTACCCCACTGGGGCTTCTATTGCCCCTTTTCGTGGTGTAAAGTGCTCTAGCTCAGTGCAGCATACCCTAACTGTTCCATGATTCTATGATATTATTATTTTTTATATGTAATCTTTACAATGGTTTCATTTGATCTTTCCATGAAGATCTCCCTCCATTGTTTTTAATGAACATGAAGTTACATCCCAGCGCTGCTCCTGGTTCAGTCCACGGATGTCCGAGCATCGTCGCCTGGTCCTTGAAGGATGACACAGAGCAGTGTGCTTCTTGAAGTGCTATTTTTGCAGCAGAGTGGGAGTTGCAGGGGGCTGGGAACGATTCCTACGCTGTTTGTGTCTCCTCTGGTTCTGATCTCTGTTTCACAGTCGATCTGTTTCGCAACCTTAAAATATGCCTCAAAAGTGGGGAGGGGGGAAGTTATTCCCAACGCGATTCCATCATCTCCATTGCAGAGCTAGGGCTTTGCAGGGACTGGCTTTGTGTCACGCTGTGCGTTCACACGTTGAGCATGGGGGGTGATAAGGATCCTTTGGTGGGCATGGTCGGGAGAAGAGGGATGCGCAGGGATGCTCTGGAAGTGCAAGTGCACTGATTTGTGCTGTGCACTCTCAGTGCTGGGGTGCTGCTGTGTAAGGAGTGATCTCAGCCCAAAGGCAACGCACACCCCTGTGATGGGTGCAGGTGTGAGGTGTTTTCTCACAGCAGCTTTTGGGCTCTGCCTTCCTGGCCTGGAGCCGGGATGTGAAGCAATTTGGCTGCCGAAAGTCCCTGTTTAAACTGTAATTATCCCCCAGGAGCACATTCCCACATGGAGCGGCAGCGGCGCTGGTGGAGGCATTCTCTGACTCAGCAGAAATGGCTGGCAAACGCTGTTTGCTTAAGGATGAAAGCTGCAGTGCACTGGAAAAGGGGCAGGTAGGAAGGTGTACAGCTGAGGGAGGCTTTGGGATGAGCGCGGTGCTGTGCAGTGATGTTCGTGCTATGGGGCTGAGACACCAATTCAGCTGCCAAGCACCTGGGGAAGGGCTTCTGTCGATACAAAGGGATAAAGGCAAAACAAAATGCCCATCTCTGATGGGGACAAAGATGATGGTAAAGGATTAGAAGTTGAAAAGGGCGTTGAATGGAAGAGGGAAGGTTCGGGTTAGCTGCAGGGATGTGGTATTACACACAGTATGTCCTCGAGGGGGTCAGCAGCGGGATGGTCCCGGAGGCAGAGATTTGGGAGGATGCTCTGTGAGCATCTCTCAGAGGTGGATACTCGGCATGGTTCTGACCTTTGCTTGTGACACACAGCAGGATTAACCCTAGGAAGGAAGAGCACGAAAGGAAGCAGAGCCCTCAAACACAAAGCCCCGGTGGGCAGCAGGGAGCTGTGACCAGGCCTGCTGCCTGCACTGGGGTGGATTCACGTGAGCAGCTTGTGCTTTATGAGGCCCCTTCACTTCTGTGGGTGTGCAGTGCTGTCAGCACTACACAGAGTTCAAGTTCAGAGGCAAAGATCCAAGGGGGATTGCTCTTTGCCCTTCAAGTCCCTGCTGCCATCGCATTTGTTCATGCTATTATCCAGCCATGGACGCATCCTTGTCCCACCGTTGCTTGCCCCATCTTTCTCAGGTCAGAGTCCTTCCCTGCTGTGGTTTTAGCTGAGCATCACCCATCGAGTCAGATGTTACTGAAGGCTCAGGCACAGGAAGAGGAAGCGAGATGAAAACTGCAGCAGAGCTGAAATGATTAATGGGGCACTGCTCTCGGAACAGCTTTGGTTTGTGATATTAATAACAGGAGAAATCAGGGGAGAACCTGTTCCAAGTTGCAGAGCTGACAGCAGCAGGAGATGCAGTCAGGAAGCTCCCGTGCTTATATTCATAATGCAGGAGGGATTAAGTGAGTTCAACAACGTGTGATGCTGCACGAGGGGGTGCAGGGGCTGAGATGCGCTTCCACCTTATAGGACTCATCCTGAAACTGTCTGAATTGGCAAAGAAAGCATTCAGGCATAAATACATCATGGAATAGCCAGAAAACACATAGGTGTCCTGGAGAGGGGCTTTGGGCAAGGGCCTGTATGGACGGGACAAGGGGAATGGCTTTAACCTGCCAAATGGGAGATTGAGAAGTTCTTCCCTGTGAGGGTGCTGAGGCACTGGCACAGGGTGCCCATAGAAGCTGTGGAGAGGTTTTGCTGATCAGTGTCTGTCAATGGAAGTTTTTATCCCATGGCATATCTGCAACGGGAATGAGAAGGAGAGAGCGCATCCTTTGCATCATGGCAGCTGGTCCAGCCCAAGCCCTTGAGGTACAGCTGAGCTGGCAGCATCCTTAGGGATGCTGTAGTCAGAGGTTTGTGTTGTCAGCCCTTCTCTGTGGCTGCACTGACTATACCCCCAGTTCCACCTGGAGAATATCCAGCTCCCACATCAGGAAGGTGTTTCTGGCTGGAGAAGGCCAATGCTGGAGTTGGCATTGATTTGAGCTCCCTCTGCAGTGCCTGAGCATGCTTTGCCATACACAGTGTGCGTTCTGCACAGCGGATCCTTTCGTAAGTGGGGAGTTAGAGACTTTCTGAATGAAAATGTGGATATATAACACATTCCTGTGCCATCTGACTTCCCGTGGCCTCGCAGATAGAGCGGTGGCACACTTCAGAGCGGGATGGAGATGGCAGCTATTGCAAGTTGGGAAGCCAAGCGGCTTGATTTGCTTGGAGGCTCCTCACATTATCTGAGGTGTGAGCCAGGTCTGGTATTAGATGAGCAGATGGGGTTTATGGCTCCTTGGCTGGAGAGAGGAAGATGAAAGGAGCAAGGCTTTTGCCAGGAGGACTGTGCTAGGACACATCTCTTGGCTATGGGAAGCACTGGGAAGTGTCTGGGAGCAGAGCAGACACCCAAACCTCAGTGTAGGGGTAGTGGGGAGCATCTCGGGCAGAATTCCTATGGGGGATTATCAATAAACTGCCAGCCCTTTCTTGTGGAAAATGGGGTTTCTCTTTCCTATATGCCAAAGAGAAGCTCCGATCTGTGAAAGGGAACAAAAGTCCACTGTCCACCTATGGAAGAAACTGCTGTACCCTCAATCTACATCCCTGCTATGGGATTGGCTGTGGTCCCTAAGGCGTTACAGGATGGTAACTGGAAGGAACCCCCTTCCCCGCTGGACCCGGCACCAGGCTCCCTGCAGAGAATGAGGCTGCTCGGGAACTGCTGGAAAACAACTGGAAATCGGGGCCAAAAAGGCAATATCTCCAAATAAGGGGTGAAGGAAGAGGCCCGTCCGCTCCGCACGGAGCTCCAGCGAGCGCGCAGGGACCTCTTGTGGCGGCTGAAGCCGGGAGCATCCCCGTCCCCGCGCTTCCATCCATCCGCTTTTGGGATGAGCCCGGTCCCCGAGCCTGGGACGCGTGGGTCAGGATTTGTTGGCTCCTATTTGGCTTGATCTGGAGTCAAGGGATCTGTTCGTAACAGGGTTTGGAAGTCTTCAGCTCCAAACCCGCCCCTGGTTAACACTGCTGCTGCGGAGGAAGATAAAGAGAAAAGCTGGAGACAGGGTTGTGGGACACCGCTGGTGAAACTAAGTGAAATCTGGGCTAAAATGATCCAAAATGTGGGGTTTGTGTAGCTGTTACGGCTGCGTTAGCAGTGGGATCCAAGCCCCTGAACCAGAGGCTCAGTTAATCACGGCTGAGATTCCTCCCGCGTGGAAGTGGCAGGGAAATCTCTCCATCATCCAGAAGCATTTTAACTATTCCTGTCCATTGGCCAAATAATAGAAGGATAACACCACAAAGGGAAGAGGCCCTGCGATGAATGGGGCCGAGCTTGAAGGCGTTCCATGATCCGGGATGTTACCTGCAGGCATCGCTGTCAGCATGGCAAGGGGCAGTCGGGATGCCGAGGTTAAACCGTTACTGATGACTTCCCATTAGGAAATCAGCTCTCTGCAGCGTTACACTGCAGTTAATCATGAAATGACTCCTCAGGACTGTCTCCAAGGCAATGTCTCCATTTCCTCGGCGTATCTTCTGCTAAACACAAATGTCTTTACATTTGGCCTTCTCGCTAACAGCTTAGCCTGTGTGATCCTTCAAGTCCTAATACACGAGCTTACTTATAATCCCCCTGAGCAATCAGCTCTGCTGATCGCTTCAGGAAGCATCCCCCGGCCACTTAACGGTGATGAAATTACTTTGGCCTGCCCATCTTTTAAGCAGGAATGAACAGTTGGGGGCTCATTTAATTGCTCTCCTCCTCAGCATCCCTTAAGCAATGTATTACTTGGTGCTTTCCTGTCCATCACCCCGGCTCGGGCAGGGAACGGGGGCTCAGCTCTGCTCTTTCTGTTTTAGCAAAGGGAGAGGAGAAGGTTTCATCCAAGATGAATACCTCAAAGGAGAGGCAGTTTGCCACTGCTCAGTGTGTAAGCAGTGACTCGGGCACTGCTGCAGAGGAGGGAGCTCTGTGCAGCAGCCACGCTGCTGGTGGAGACATCAGAAAGCAACGAGGGAGAGATGGAGTTCCAGGAAGCTGGAAAAGCGGTGTAGCTGTGGGGTGGAGCTAAGGAGATGGTGGGTGAAGGCTCCTGAATTCCCACAACCCCACACAGCAGGGATGGGTATCCCGGACATCGGGAGCTCCTCCTGGGACTAGCCATAGGGCAGGGAGGGGAGGACAGCAGTGCTGCGGACATAGCATTTCATCGGGGAGGGAGGTCAGGCCTTCTCCTTTGTTGGTGTGCAGTCAGACCCCACAGTGTGTGCCTGAGGGGTGTTCTGAGTCGGGGCTCCCCCGCACAGCACAGTGATGTGAGAGCCTTGGTGACATCTCATGCTGCAGATGCCTTGGGGTGAAGAAACGTGGTCTGCAGCACCTCATAGGTCACCACGATGGAGGAGGAACCTCAGGGGAATGAGGAAGGTGTCCCCAGCTCCTGCACAGTGACGGGTCCCCAGGCCCCATTCAATGCCATGCTTGCAGCCAACTTTAGGGACGTCCTATGAGCTGTGTGACACCCAGGGATGGCTGATGCGCTCTCTGGGGTCCTTTCCCCCGCCCTCCGAGGGGCAGCACTATCCCCATCTCTAACAGGAGGGATGCTGGTCCCAGTGCCTCCCGCATCCCCGATCCTTCCCGGTTGGGCGGTGCTGGTACCCGGGGCGGGCTCCGGGGTCGGGCGAGGCGGAGCCGGCGGGAGGCAGCGGTGGTTGCCCATGGCTGTGAGCCCGGGGCTGCTGATGGTGATCGGTTCCTTCGCCGCTTTCCGCCTGCTGAACCGGGGGTTGGAGCTCTTGGTGCCGCCGCCGCCGTCGGCCCGGCGCAACCGCTGGAAGTGGCGCAACATCTGGACATCGCTGGCTCACAGCGTGCTCAGCGGCGGAGGGGCCCTGGCCGGGTGAGCGGCATCGGCACCGAGGGGACCCGGAGGGCATCTAGGGACGGAGGGGGGACCGGGGGTAGCGGAGGGGAACGGGGACATCGAGGGAACACCATGGGAATTGTATGGATGTTGGGATTAGGGGTGTCGGGGACCCTGAGGATTACTGTGGACCTGGAAAGAGGGGGGCAGCAAAGGATAGGGAGACTCCCCCAGGAAACCATAGGGGACAATGGGGGACGGGAGGGCTCCAGGGGGTTTCAGCAGTACCAGGTGGGTACCAAGGATGCTGGCAGGGAATTGTGGAACCAGAGGCACTTCCCAATACTCACAATCCCGCTCCCCACAGGTTCTGCCTCCACCCCGGGCTGTCTGAGGACATGGTGGGCACACACCCCCCCGGGGCACACAGCCTGGTGGCTGTATCCGTAGGTGAGTGGGAAGAGGGCTGCTCCCTCTTCTTTCCCCTCTTCTGCCCCCACCAAGGGGTCCCCAGGGTCTCGTTGGTGCCTGACACCAGCCCCTCAAGCCACATTGCAGGCAGAGATGTATCAGGCATCCCAGACAATCGCCCTATTCTTGGCAAAGGACAGTGGCTCCTTTCTGTTGCACAGCACCCACAGCCAGGAGGTACTGGGCTCCAGGCTGCCCACTGCCATCCTCATGGGGCATGCAGGGCTTGGAGCATCCTGACAGTGCCCATGATACAGGGTTGGTGCAGGTCACCCCCGAGCTTCATTGTGGGAGCCAAGAGCTCTGAGCACTGTGGCTGTGTGAATCCTTCCTGCCCCTGTCACCTCCTTGCAGATCTGTCACCAGCTCTGTGGTCAATGCTGATGGGCTTCCCAGCATGGCTACAGCTCAGCAGGGAGCTTTGAGTGTCTAAAGGGTTGGTTTGGTGGTAGCAAACTCTGCAGTTCTTAAGGATTCCAGGCAGAAATGGATCCGATTCTGGGACAGGGGGAAGGTCCATGTGCTCCCTTCACTCTCATCCTTTCTCCAGGAGCAGATCCGAGTGATCACATTGCTGTGGCCATCACTTCCCAGGATGGCCTGCCCAAACAGCCCATTGAGGGGCAGTTTGAGGGTCCCTTAGCACAGTCCTTCCCAGCCCCCTTCCTTGCTCACGGCCTCTCTGATCCCAGGTTATTTCCTTGAAGACTTTGTGGACATGTTGTGCAATCAGAAGCTTCAGCAGTCCTGGGAGCTGCTCTTCCATCACTTCGTGGTGAGTCCAGGGGCTGCTTTCCAAGGGACAGACCCTGGCACTTGCACCACCAGGGTTCTATGGTTGTGAATGCCGCAGGGGGGTGGCACAGCACCTGATGTGAGATGAGCAGCAGAGATGCTGTGGGGTACAGGAGAGGCACAGGGGTCTGCAGGGACTGGGGATGAGGGACAGGGGCAGCACTGGGATGTGATGGGGAAGGCGATGGTCAGAGCTGCTGTCTCATAGAGCCCTGCAGCAATGCTGGCCGCTGAGTCAGAAGGTCACATTCACAACAGAGCTAATTCAGGCCAAGACAGTGACTTAACGAGCTGGGGACAGATAATCTCATTAAAGAACCAATACAGAGAGCAGCATTAATGGTATCAACTGAAGAAAGGACTCAGTGTGCTAAAGCACAGGCTGGCAGAGCCTGTTCCCCCATCTGGCAGGAATCTCTGCACCCGACAGCCCCATCCTCTGCTGCAGCATCCCCAGGGTGCTTCATTCCAGGCTTGGGGTATGCCATGGGGCTCCCTGATGCACTAAAAC
This sequence comes from Forpus xanthops, assembly GCA_032466535.1. Lineage (NCBI taxonomy): Eukaryota > Metazoa > Chordata > Aves > Psittaciformes > Psittacidae > Forpus > Forpus xanthops. The sequence goes on from JASSUY010035475.1 coordinate 17,549, forward strand.
TGAGCCAGCAGCAACCATAGCCCTGGGCTATGCACCTCCCCATCTCCCTGTCCCATTCAGTCATTTAGTGAGTGTGGAAAAACCTGCCCAGCCACAACCACCTGCACTCCCAGGCCATAACAGCAGGGTTAGATCCAGCTGCTCTGTCTCCTCTGCCAGCCAGGAGTTTATGGAAGTGTTTCCCTCCCTTCCCACTGGGAAAAGAACCAACCCAACGCTCACGTTTCATTCAATGATGGGGAGGTTTTGCCTCATGCAGGAGGCTACAGCGATAGAGATATGTGTGGGATGATGACCAGTGGCTCAACCTCTCTTCTTTCGCCTTCCCAGGTCATTGTCTGCTTCGGTACCGCAGTGCTGCTCCATCAGTACATCGGGTTTGCCCTGGTGGCTCTCCTGGTGGAGATTAACTCCATCTTCCTCCACCTGCGGCAGATCCTGCTCATGGCCAACCTGGTGCACACCACGTGCTACCGCCTCAACAGCATCATCAACCTGGGCACCTACGTGGTGTTCCGCATCGCCACGCTGGCCTGGATGGCCCGGTGGCTCTTCCTCAATCGAGAGAACGTGCCCCTGGCAACGTACTCCATAGGCACAGTGGGGATGGCAATCATGACACCCATGAATGTCATCCTCTTCTACCGCCTGCTGCGCAGTGACTTCTTCAAGTCCAGCCGGGATGTGCAGTGGGAGAAGGAGCAATAGCTCCATTCCCACAAGGATGGAGGAGGACAGCAAAGTGCAATGGAGAGTGAATATGGGTGTTTCAGTGTGGAGGGTCCACACTAGCAGCATCCAAGCTTGTGGCTGCAGATCCTGGGTCATGGCCTAGTGGGGTTCTGCTCCCCTAATACCTTTGGATGATGTGGTTGGATGACCTGGAGCTGCTCAGAGAAGCTCGACAGCTCTCCCAGCTCCCTGAGCCACTGCTGAGATGAGAAGGGAGCAGAAGAGCGCTGCTTCCCCACTGCTCAGCACAGTGTGTGCCTCACCCCTTTGGTGCTGCAGTGTCCATCAGACAGGGGACACTGCACTCAGCACTGTGTCCTCCATGGCATCTCCCATAGGAGACACTCCAGGCTTCACCCTGTAAAAGCCAAACCCTGTACTCATGAGTCCTCCCTGAGGAGATTGTTCAATGTGGGTGATGGAGGGGAGGCTGAGACCCATGTGGATGCCCAGGACAGGAGCAGGGACCGACAGCGCTGTCCCTGCGGATGGGGAACCAACTTCTCAACAAGTGGAGCTATTCCCATGCTGTTTTGATCCCAGGTATGTTAAGTGCCCATAACTGAGCGTTAGTCACTGGCCAGGATGGTGCTATGTGATGGTCGCTTCCCATGGCTGTGTTCTCAGGCATAGGCATCCATTAGGAATGGGAAGTCCTGCTGCTGAGTCCAGCTTAATGCTCTTACTAACACCAGTGTTTAATAAATGGCTGCAAATGAAACAGCTTGAGGGGAAACAGGCTCAGAGGGAAAAGGGACCCCGTGCTCCAGGGGTGTCACTGCTTAGCACAGTGCTTCTTACCCTATGTCTTCCCACCAGTGTACACCAGCATAGCCTACCTCCCTCTTGGGGTTTCTCCCCCTCTTCCTTTCCTATGGAAGCTTCCTAGGACAAGGAATCAGAATTCCTTTAGTTTTTAACTCCACGTTTCCTTTCCCACACACTGAACTGCTCCCAAGCAGTGCAGCACCATGTGTAGAATCAAACCCATCCCACTCAGGGTTACATACAGTGCGTTGGAGAAACCCATTGTATTCATCGTGTGCGTCAGACAGCCTTGAACTCAAACCCTCTCCTCGTGTTTGAAAAGCCAAGGACGGGCTGGAACAACTCATTGCAGGGAGGGGATGGAAGAGGAGCATCACGGAGCAGACGCATCCCTGCTCTGGGCTGGGAAAGACAAGTGATGTGTGCTGGCAGTGGGAGGCTGGAGGTGGCTTGAGGCCAAAGCCGCTTAGGTTTCTATTTGTGGAGAGCACAGGGGATGCCTGTTTGGGTTCGCTGCTTCCCGAGGTGTGCCACCGATGGCTCCTACCCGGAGGCAGACAGGGATTTCTCCTTGGTTTGAGCCATTCACACCCGATCTTCCAGGAGCTGTTTCATCATTAGCATAGCAATGACCTCCAGCTTCTGTCCATGTTTCTCATGGCCTGGATTCTGTTATGTGGGTGTCGTGTACCCCAGGAATATAGAATCATGGGATGCTTTGTGTTGAAGGGACCTTAGAGCTCATCCAGCTCCAACCTTCCACTAGAGCAGTGTGAGACGTGTAAATATGATCCGTGTCGATAAAAAGCCTAATACAGAACGAAGTGATCCATTCCTTGTATGACCCAAACTGTATGTACTATTTTTTGCCAGTTTAAAGTGTTGCTGCGTGTATCTCTTTGAACTTTGCTGTATTCGGCCACGGGCCTCCTGTGGGCCTTGGGGGAACGAACTGCGAATGTTCCTTTTGTTCTTTTATCTATGAGACACAACAGACGATCTAAAAACCGGTGATGAGACACAACAGCATCCGCGCTCCCGCACACCTCTCCTACCGCCGGCCGCACACTGTCCCCTCTATGCAGCACCGAGTGACCTGCGACACGCGTTAACCAATCAGAGCGCTCTTATTGCCTCTCTCCACCAATCAAAAGCAAGAAGGGGCGGGACCGGACAAAGCAGGGCAAATCACAGCCGCTCCGGAGACAGCTCCCGTTTCTATCCCGCCCTTGGTCCCGCCTCCTTCTCCTCCTCCGCATTCTGATAGGCTACGCCAGCGGTCTCCGAAAGCTGATTGGATAGTCCAGCTGTGTGCGCGGCCCGGCCACATCCGGGTCTCCGAGGCGCGGTGGCGGCGGTGCTGGGCCGCCATTGTGGTGCTGAGGCGCGGGGTGACGGTGGGGGCGGCCGGGGGGCTACCGGGGCTACCGGGGCCACCGGGGCCGGGCGGGGAGCGGCCGGGGGGCTACGGGATCCCGGGGCCGGGCGGGGAGTGGCTGGGGCTGGCTCCGTCCGTGCCCTGAACCCTTCTCCACCTCCCTGTAGGTGCGTCGCCATGGCCGCCGTCTTCCCATACCGCGGCGGCTGCGCGCCGGTGCCCACCCCGCTGGCGCCGCTGCCCGACTATATGTCTGAGGAGAAACTGCAGGAGAAAGGTGGGTTAATCCGGTCCCGGTGCTCCGGCGCTTTCCTGAGCGGGGCAGGGGCTGATGCTGCCGGTTTTGTGTCCGTACAGCCCGCAAATGGCAGCAACTGCAGGCCAAGCGCTATGCGGAGAAGAGGAAGTTCGGGTTCGTGGACGCGCAGAAGGAGGACATGCCCCCCGAGCATGTCCGCAAGATCATCCGCGACCACGGCGACATGACCAACAGGAAGTTCCGGCACGACAAGCGCGTCTACCTGGGGTAAGGCAGCTCCTGGCTGTGAGACACACAGCGAGCTGATGTGAGGCCTTTGCTGCCTGCTCGAAGCTCATTGATCATCGTTGGAGAGTGTTTCCAAAGGGCTTTTCGTGTCAGCTGTGTGTACAAAGCAGCTTGATGGGGATGGGATAATCAGTTGTGTGAGGGTAGCAGTGCAGAAGTCGCTGCTTTGAATTTAGGAGAAAAGCTTTACTCTGGTTAACGTAGAATCATAGAATAGTTAGCGTTGGAAAAGACGTTAAGATCATCTAGTTCCACATGTTGTCTGAGAAGAGCTGGAGGAGAGTGTGAAATAGGCAGCAGGTGGGGTTTTTTTGCAATATTAAAAGGCGTTGTGAGTGTTGTTTGTTATTCTGCTTGAGAGAGTTTTACCTCATGCATTTCACGATCCAGTGTGCCACTACCCATGAAACCTCCAGAAACTCCATTTGTAACATCCATAATGTGTACAGTTTGTTGGAATCCAAACCAGTAGAACAGTTTTTGGTGGTGCAATGCGTGAAGCACAAGGATAGTGTACATGGTACAGGGGTTTATCACTGAAGGCCTTTATGAGCAGGTTAGATGAGCAGTTTCCAGCAGTGAAAGGTGTGGAGGTAATTTGGCTTGCGGCAGTGGATGGCTCTTTGCTTGAGAGTCCCTTGCAGTCCTCATTCTCCTTGATTCCTGATTGCAGTGCTCTGAAGTACATGCCTCATGCTGTGCTGAAGCTTTTGGAGAACATGCCCATGCCCTGGGAGCAAATCCGAGATGTTCCAGTCCTGTATCACATCACAGGAGCCATCTCTTTTGTGAATGAGATCCCCTGGGTCATAGAGCCAGTGTACATTGCTCAGTGGGGGTAAGTGCCTTCTTCCTTTGTCCTGGTAAGAACTCGGGAGCAAATATTTGTGCATCCACAATAAAAGTGATATTTAATGACCTCTGTGTTTCTACCAGATCGATGTGGATTATGATGAGGCGAGAGAAGAGGGATAGGCGTCACTTCAAGAGGATGAGATTCCCCCCATTTGATGATGAAGAACCCCCTCTGGATTATGCTGATAACATCCTGGATGTGGAACCACTGGAAGCCATTCAGCTTGAGCTGGATGCAGAGGAAGATGCCCCAGTGCTGGACTGGTTCTATGACCACCAGCCGCTGAAAGACAACAGAAAGTATGTGCCTCTGGTAGCACAATTCACTGGGAGGAGGAAAACAAATGCACTACATAAATTACCTATATACAGGAGCATATTGTCTTTGGTTGGGCTATGCTGGGCTGTGATGGTGGGGAGAGAAAATCCTTCCTTCCTGAGAGGAAGAACCTGATTGTTGTAAAGCTATACCTCTTGTCTGCAGCTTCCAGCAATGTGAGACAAGGCTTCACTGTCCAGGAGAGCTGCTGCCTGTTTAACTGCTAACACTGATGTTTCTTATCATGCCATAAAGATGACAACCTGTCATGTCTAGTTGCAGTTTGAATTGATGTTTTATGAGAGTGCATGTATGTTGTTTGTCAGTTTGGATATGGAGGAGGAGAGAAACTGGAGCAGTCAGTATTTTCTGGGCAGATGAAGTCTGTAGTGTCTTCAGCAGTCCTGCAGCCTCTCTTTCTGTCTGGAGGGGCCCATGTGTTAGCTGTCCTTGAATGTTTTCTGCAAATGATGGGTCATGAAAAATGTTTGCTTATTTCTAGTCCTTTGGTAAAGGCCCAGTTGTCTTCTGGCAGTGAGCTGAGTGTTTGTGCTTGGTTCTTTCACAGGTATGTGAACGGTTCAACGTACCAGCGCTGGCAGTTCACTCTCCCCATGATGTCCACACTGTACCGTTTGGCCAACCAGCTGCTCACTGACCTTGTGGATGACAACTACTTCTACTTGTTTGACCTGAAAGCTTTCTTTACCTCCAAGGCATTGAACATGGCTATTCCTGGAGGTCCCAAGTTTGAGCCTCTTGTTAGAGACATCAATCTTCAGTAAGTGTTGGGTTTAGGAGGAAAGATAAGTGGTTATCTGGGAAAGGGCTCGAGGGTTAATCTGTTGTCTGGTGTCTTTCCTTGGGTGAGCTATTTCTGGGTGTTCACTCTCTTTAGCATTAAATCTGATGTGCTTGCGTCTTTGGATGCTAAGTGGTTGTTAGTGTGAAGAGAAGCCTAAAGGAAAAGTGTTGATATCATGTCTTCAATCAAAGATGTTTGCTTTTCTGTCCCTTGTATGCCCATGTAATCATTTCTTGTATCTTTTAAGGGATGAAGACTGGAATGAATTTAATGACATCAACAAAATTATCATCAGGCAGCCCATCAGGACAGAGTACAAAATTGCTTTCCCATACCTGTACAATAACCTGCCACACCATGTCCACCTGACCTGGTAAGTGCAGGACCCTCGAGAACAGGGAGAGGAGGGAAGCTGTCAGGATGCTTTAATGCATATTTTGTGTTGCAGGTATCATACTCCAAACGTTGTTTTCATTAAAACAGAAGATCCTGATCTCCCAGCTTTTTACTTTGATCCACTGATCAACCCCATTTCACACAGACATTCTGTCAAGGTGAGTTGCTGTTGAGGAGAGCCAGTGGTAAGCTTGGCTGTGTGGAAGTGATGGGGCTTTAGCATCTTGCTTGTAACCTTACTTCTGGTAGCAGCACACAGGAGTAAGCACAAGCCCTTTCACAGAGAACTCCATGGTTGTTATTTTAGTCATTTCCTACTTCTGGGGCTACACAAAGCTGTCTCCTTTGATCTCTGTAGGATAAAGCCTAATGTCAAAGTCCTCTTTTGGAGTCTTTTGATAGGTTATGTATCTTTCCGGTTGCTCTTTGTGTATTCATGGTGCTGAACTTGCTTGAGTTACCTCCATAACACCTAGCTCAGGGTCTAGCAGCCAGAGTTTGCCTTGTAGAGTGCTTTTTGCTTCTCTGATACTCAGCACTGTCCCACTTGCCGTGAGAGGAATGAAATGTTCTTGATTAACTTGGAAAACTGAGCTGGAGGAACCAGGAAACAATGTGGTGCTTCTGCATTTCAGAGTCAGGAACCACTGCCTGATGACGATGAAGAGTTTGAATTGCCAGAGTTCGTGGAGCCTTTCCTGAAGGATACCCCACTGTACACAGATAACACAGCCAATGGCATTGCCCTGCTGTGGGCACCACGGCCCTTCAACTTGAGGTCTGGGAGGACTCGCAGAGCTCTTGATATCCCGCTGGTCAAGAACTGGTGAGTTATTTCTTAGGGGAAGGGCTGTTCTAGTAATCGTGACATTGTTATCTTGAGTGAAAATTGCCATCTTACATGGAAAATAAGGACATTCTGTGGTGATTGGTTTCTTAGAGGCTTTAGCAGAATTTATGCAGGCGACTTGTGCTCTGAAGAATGTGAGTTACCTGAGTAAATGAGGTTTGGTTTCTCCCTAGGTACCGTGAGCACTGCCCAGCAGGCCAGCCAGTGAAAGTGCGAGTCTCCTATCAGAAGCTACTGAAATACTATGTTCTAAATGCTCTCAAGCACAGACCTCCCAAGGCCCAGAAGAAGAGGTAAGCTTGGTCTGTTCAGCAGGGAACTGCTGATGTGTGGTGGGGATTCAGCTGATCCATCATCTCTGCTCTCTCCAGGTACCTGTTTCGCTCCTTCAAGGCTACAAAGTTTTTCCAGTCCACAAAGCTGGACTGGGTGGAAGTCGGCCTGCAGGTGTGTCGCCAGGGCTACAACATGCTGAACTTGCTGATCCACAGAAAGAACCTGAATTACCTTCACTTGGATTACAACTTCAACCTGAAGCCTGTGAAGACCCTCACCACTAAGGTACTGAACTATATGCTGTTGAGAAAGTTCACCTCAATATTAAGTAGCTAGTATGGTAAGACATCTGCATGTTGTGCAGGCCGACCAAAGCGAAGCTGTTTCACTCCAATTGTTGCATCAGTTCTGGGTTTTCTCTTTTCCAGGAAAGAAAAAAGTCTCGTTTCGGTAACGCTTTCCATCTGTGCAGAGAGGTTCTGCGGCTCACTAAGCTGGTGGTGGACAGCCATGTCCAGTACAGACTTGGAAATGTGGATGCATTTCAGGTAGGCTCAGTTTTGTATTACGTTTATTGGATTTTGTTAGGGTAAAGGGGAGTAATTGAGAGGAATATCTGGGATGGCTTCTACAGGATATCGCAGTGTAAGAGAGATTGGAACAGTGAAAACATGCAGCATCGCATGTAATTCTTTTACCATGGTTTGTAAGAATTGATCCTTGTATGAGTCAGTGGTAGGAGATTTATATGGTCTGGTACACTCTGCTTCTGGCTGTAAAATAAACCTGAGGCAATGCATATAATGTTTGTTGCTATCTCTGACTGTGCTCCCTGTGTTTCAGTTGGCAGATGGTTTGCAGTACATCTTTGCTCATGTGGGTCAGCTGACAGGAATGTACCGATACAAGTACAAGCTGATGAGACAGATTCGTATGTGCAAGGACCTGAAACATCTCATCTACTACAGGTTTAACACGGTAAGTTCCATCGTTCCACGTGGTGGGGACCTTACGTAAACTGAGCTACAGGGCAGGGATTGTGGAGTGTCAGTAAGTGACTTGCTCTCATGTCTCTGTTCTTCCAGGGGCCTGTGGGCAAAGGTCCTGGCTGTGGCTTCTGGGCTCCAGGCTGGAGAGTGTGGTTGTTCTTCATGAGGGGCATCACGCCACTGTTGGAACGCTGGCTGGGGAATCTGCTAGCCAGGCAGTTTGAAGGTCAGCACACTGTGTAAAGCTTGGATGTGGAAGGCATGTGTGGTAAAGATTAATACTGCTTGCTTCCCAGCTCCAGTTTTCTGTTCCTAGTCGTAGTCTGTGTTTATGCTCCATTTCAATCTGTGTTCTAGAACTCTTATGAGACTAATGTCCCCAAAATAGGTTACTTCCGAAATGGAAGTGGGGTTCCCTCCTCCATAGCACTGTGGGGGTCTGTAGCCTCCTGATCGTCCACTCCAAATTCAGCAGTGATGTAGCAATGTAATTTCTTCAGATATCCTGCACCTCTGCACATTCCCATACTGGGAAGACAGAGGAGCACTGCCTCGTAATGCCAGAACTGCTGAAGTGCTTTGCTTTTCCCAGGCCGTCACTCCAAGGGTGTAGCAAAGACTGTCACAAAGCAGCGTGTGGAGTCTCACTTTGACCTGGAGCTGAGGGCAGCTGTTATGCATGACATCCTGGACATGATGCCAGAAGGAATCAAACAGAACAAAGCCAGAACCATCCTGCAGCATCTGAGCGAGGCTTGGCGGTGCTGGAAGGCCAATATTCCCTGGAAAGTAAGTCTGTTACTTGGCCTTTTGGTTGAATTTTAGTGTTTCCCAGTTGGAACTGCTCTTCTGAAGGTTCTCACTCGTGCATCCTTCAAGTTACTGTCCGTCCCCAGGTGCCAGGGCTGCCAACTCCTATTGAGAACATGATCCTGAGGTACGTGAAGGCAAAAGCTGACTGGTGGACAAACACAGCTCACTACAACAGGGAGCGGATCCGTCGGGGTGCCACTGTAGACAAAACAGTCTGTAAGAAGAATCTGGGCCGACTGACCAGACTCTACTTGAAAGCTGAGCAGGAACGGCAGCACAATTACTTGAAGGTACTTCTGTCTGCCTGAGGTTGCTGAAATTGATGCTGCTTTCGTAGGGCAGCTTTCACTGACTAATGTTGATGGTTTGGTTCTGCAGGATGGGCCTTACATCACTGCAGAAGAGGCTGTTGCTGTGTACACAACCACAGTGCACTGGCTGGAAAGCAGGAGGTTCTCGCCCATTCCTTTCCCTCCGCTGTCCTACAAACATGACACAAAGTTGCTCATATTAGCCCTGGAGAGGCTGAAGGAAGCTTACAGGTAAGCAGTGGGAAATGATTGCAGGGACAGACATCTGTACCGGGAAAGGCTTCAGAAGCTATTTTGTTAGCTGTTAATCTGAGAAAGAGCAACATTAATACTGTACTTCTAAGCTTGGGAATGTGGACTGTGAAGAGTTACAAATCTTACCTTGATTTGCTTCATCGAACAGTATCTTTCATCAGTTTAATGTGGTGGCCATTAGTTTGTTCATGCTTAGGTGCCTGACCTGTTCTTTCTCATTTCCAGTGTGAAATCTCGCCTGAACCAGTCACAGAGAGAGGAGCTGGGCTTGATTGAACAGGCTTATGATAATCCTCATGAAGCTCTGTCCAGAATCAAGCGACACCTTTTAACTCAGAGAGCCTTTAAGGAGGTAAGTGTCCTGCTGAAAACCAGACCATACTCAAAGTTACACTGTGTTCAGGAACTAAGTGACGATAAGGCTTGGTTTTCTGTCAACTGTAAATTTCAGTTTTGCCTCTTCTTTTTCAGGTGGGTATTGAGTTCATGGATCTCTACAGCCACTTGGTTCCTGTTTATGATGTTGAGCCCTTGGAGAAGATCACAGATGCTTATCTGGATCAGTACTTGTGGTATGAAGCTGATAAGCGACGACTCTTCCCTCCATGGATCAAACCTGCTGACACTGAACCTCCTCCACTCTTGGTGTACAAGTGGTGCCAAGGTTAGTGGAGTCTTGTATTCCATGCAAAAATGATTTTTTTAATGGGAAGCATTCTTCCTTTAAGTCGACTTGGGAGCCAAGTTTTCCTGTTTGCAACTTGCAGTCAATAGTCATTACAGTAAGACGCTGTATTTTGTAGGTTAATGCATTTATATGTGTGCTGGAGGAGGATAAGAACCTCCATAGCATTTGTGGTTGACTTACATATTTATGTTCTGGATAGACTGGAGGGACCAGAGGCTGAAAAATCTGGCATTAGAGGATGTTCTGCACTCTGACATGTCACTTAAAATGATATCCATGTTTGTCTTCCCAGGCATTAATAATCTGCAGGACGTTTGGGAAACAAGTGAAGGTGAATGCAACGTGATGCTGGAGTCTCGATTTGAGAAGATGTATGAGAAGATTGACCTGACGTTGCTCAACAGGCTGCTGCGTCTTATTGTTGATCACAACATTGCTGACTACATGACAGCCAAGAACAACGTGGTGATCAACTACAAGGTGATGATTGCCATCAGGACTGTAAAATGGAGAGGTTTTGGACCCATGGGGGAGAAGGGGATGCAAGACTTGCCAGAGAAGTGATAAGGGAATAAGAAAACCCTTCTGGGTCCTGCTAGGGAGCAGCTGCTCAGGTAAAAGGTCTCTGATGTGTCACGCCACTCACAATTTCCTTTTATTTCCTCAGGACATGAATCACACAAACTCCTATGGGATTATTCGTGGGCTGCAGTTTGCTTCTTTCATTGTCCAGTATTATGGACTTGTGATGGACCTGCTGGTGCTGGGTCTGCACCGTGCCAGTGAAATGGCAGGCCCTCCCCAGATGCCAAATGACTTCCTCAGCTTCCAAGACATTGCCACTGAGGTGGCCCATCCCATTCGCCTCTTCTGCAGATATATTGACCGTATTCACATCTTCTTCAGGTGAGAGCCTGCTTTCCTCAGATGAACTTGTGTTCTGGCGTCTTGCAGCAGATGCTGTGGAGGTGGGAATTAGTGTGCTCCTACTCCAGGTTTTTGTTCAGAAAGGTCAGGAATATTGGAATTTACAGACTTAACAACTGAGTGTCCAAATGCCTCCTCTTGCTTTCTCAGTTCACTGTCCTGCAGCATCACTGGACCAGTACTAAAACAGCGATGTCATATGTTCTATTCTTGCAAGTTTTCCACTGCTAAAATAAGCCCTTTGTGGCTTCCCAGCAAGTGGACATAGAATTTTATGTCTGTTATGTCTGTTCATGGAAAAATAACCCAAATAGACATGGGTTGTTGTAAGCTAATGGAACTGAAGCTGCCTTCCATGGGAGGATACAGAAAATGGATAGTTACCTTCAAACATGCTGTGGGAAGCAGCAGTCCATAAGCAAGTCTTTATCTGTCTGGTGTTATGAGAAGTTGATCACGTAACTCCAGATCTTCTGTGCATTTCCAGGTTTACAGCAGATGAGGCAAGAGACTTGATCCAGCGCTACCTGACAGAGCATCCAGATCCCAACAATGAGAACATTGTAGGCTACAACAACAAGAAGTGCTGGCCGCGGGATGCTCGGATGCGCCTCATGAAACACGATGTGAACCTGTAAGTGCTGCACCCTGGGAAAAATTAGTTGTCATAGGTCACAGTTTGAGACTGATAGGAAGAAAAGTAAGAATAGGTGAGGGGTCTGTGCTGTAGTTCTGACAGAGAGTGATAGGTGTTAGAGCTATAGGGTTCCTCTTCACTAACACCCTGTCACTGTGCACATCTTGTTTTCCAGGGGTCGTGCTGTATTCTGGGATATCAAGAACCGTTTGCCTCGCTCAGTCACCACAGTGCAGTGGGAGAACAGTTTCGTATCCGTTTACAGCAAGGATAACCCTAATTTGCTGTTTAACATGTGTGGGTTTGAGTGCCGCATCCTGCCCAAGTGCCGCACCAGCTATGAGGAGTTCACCCACAAGGATGGTGTCTGGAACCTGCAGAATGAGGTAGGATGAGGGTTTGACAGGGTGGGAGAGCAGTCCCTGTGTGGGCTGTACCTGGCATCACAGCAGAGCTTGTAGCTGCCTATGGGAGGGGGCTAACTGCTACTTGCCAGCTGCATAACTGGGACCATGAATGAACGCAGTATGAATTTTCCTTGCTGGAGGGATGGAAAATCCTTGGCTGGGGATGATGGGGGTCCCAAAGGTGCAGAGGTGCTGTTCAGCCTCTTCTCCTCATGTTACATAAATGCCTGATGGCAAGAGCTTATCTTACTCTCTGTATTGGAGAGAGGCCCCCAGAAAGGAGCTGATGGAGCTGTGCTCTTGCAGGTCACCAAGGAGCGCACAGCTCAGTGCTTCCTGCGTGTGGATGATGAGTCTATGCAGAGATTCCACAATAGAGTGAGGCAGATCCTCATGGCGTCTGGCTCCACAACCTTCACTAAGGTAAGATGGAAAGAAGATGGGTGACAGAACTTTTCTACATATGCTTGGAGAAGCTGAGAACTGATCTTTGCTTTCCTTTCTAGATTGTCAATAAATGGAATACAGCTCTCATTGGCTTGATGACCTATTTCCGAGAAGCTGTTGTAAATACCCAGGAATTGCTTGATTTGCTGGTCAAGTGTGAGAATAAAATCCAGACCCGAATCAAAATTGGTCTGAATTCCAAAATGCCCAGTCGTTTCCCACCAGTGGTGTTTTACACCCCCAAAGAGCTGGGGGGGCTTGGCATGCTCTCCATGGGCCACGTTCTCATCCCACAGTCTGACCTGAGGTGAGTTGTGCTGCTGTAATGCCTGCATGGGATGAGTGTTCTGTTAGATGCTTTCCCATAAAAATTCCTGATTCTGCTGAGCCGTGCCATGTTAAAGAGATACGTTGCCTCTCCAGCAGGGATTGTCAATGTGACCTGTAAAGTCCTATCACTCCTACCTCCCTCTTGTGCCTCTCTGCTGCAGGTGGTCCAAGCAGACAGATGTTGGCATCACTCACTTCCGCTCAGGAATGAGTCATGAGGAGGACCAGCTGATCCCAAATCTGTATCGTTACATCCAGCCATGGGAAAGTGAATTCATTGACTCTCAGAGAGTGTGGGCAGAATATGCCCTGAAGAGACAAGAGGCTATAGCCCAGAACAGGTGGGTTTCTGCCTGCAGGCACTTCTCTGTGTGTGAGGATGGGCAGTGGTATGAAGTCTTGCACTGTCTCGGTGTTCTGGAGACCTCTGGTACATGCCGCAGACTGCCAGCGAAGCTTCTGTCTTACCTTTGGAGGAGGTGTGGACTCTGCACGGAGAAAGTGCATCAGTGACACAGTTCAAGGGAAATGGTGCCAGGAGCTGGCGTCAGACATTTGCAGTTCTGCACACTTACAAGGGCAATCTCTTTGGCTGTTTGACACCAGCATGTTCATAGCAATGGCTATGGGCACTTTGCTGAGCCTCTTAGTGCATGGCATTGTAGAGCATCTCCTTCCAGAGCCCCAAGGTCTCTGCAGTTTCTGTCATCTCCTCTTCTGAAATGCTCATAAATGAATTGCTGTAACACTGAGAGGCAATGAAGACAGGGAGTTTTGTTTTTTTTCCAGGCGTCTGACACTGGAGGATCTGGAGGACTCATGGGACAGGGGAATTCCTCGTATCAACACCCTATTCCAGAAGGACCGGCACACCCTAGCTTATGATAAAGGATGGAGAGTCAGGACTGACTTCAAACAGTATCAGGTATGGACTGGGAATTTCTCTGGCTAAGTGTGAGGGTCACGTACTTGTTCCAGACCCTGTCCTTTCACCTTGCCTGTCTGCTGCGGGAAGAACTTTTAGAGCCATGTGTTGGCACTGGTAGAGGCTGTTGAAAACCACATGCTCCAAAATACGTAGCTAGCTGCTTTTGAAGTGTTTGGATGGATTACAGTGTTTTGGGGGAATGCCATTCTTTGTGCAACTGATCAGTTCTGGAGAGGGGAAGATAGGCCCCAAACCAAACGTTCCAAAATGTTAAGTTTTAATAGCAGTGGAAAAATTATTTAAGACCTGTAATGATAGCTCTGTAGAAGGTCAGTCCCTGAAAGATCATCATCTTAGACTCTGCCCAGTCTGAATTGCATAGCAGTGCTGACTGAACTCATGTTGTAGGTGAGCGGTGTCCTCCAGGGCAGAAGGCATGAGACTTTTCACTTGGTCTCTGACAGTATCATCATCATCATCATCTTGGTTCCTGCAATGAGGGCAGCCAGGTTAAGTGATCTGAATACAGAGCTGCTCACTTGTCTGCTCTTGTCTCCAGGTCCTGAAACAGAACCCGTTCTGGTGGACGCATCAGCGCCACGATGGCAAACTCTGGAACCTGAACAACTACCGCACAGACATGATCCAGGCACTTGGTGGAGTGGAAGGAATCCTGGAGCACACTCTCTTCAAGGGCACTTACTTCCCCACGTGGGAGGGTCTCTTCTGGTGAGAGAAGCCTTGATGTTACCTTGTCTTGCAAATTTGGTGATCAGGAGGAGCCCTTGGCTCAAGGTGTATTGATTCTGTTGAGCCTTTTCCCTTTTTCAGTCATCGCTTGAGCACACTGTACATAGCTCAGTTAGGAGAGTACCTGGGACTGGACTATAGCTGAACTTCAGCATGTGAATCCATGGCTTTACATAAAGCAATCTTCCCCATTCCCTCTGTGTGTGTTCTCTGCCTCTATTACTTGCCTCTTATTTCCGCTAACTGCCATGTTCCGCATGTTATGCAACTGGTTGTCTGCCCTTTCTAGGGAGAAGGCCAGTGGCTTTGAGGAGTCTATGAAATGGAAGAAGCTGACAAATGCCCAGAGGTCAGGTTTGAACCAAATTCCAAACAGAAGATTCACCCTGTGGTGGTCTCCTACCATTAACAGAGCCAATGTAAGTACCTGGAGTTTGTGTCTATGGGAACTGCCACTGGAATAAGAGCAGTGAATAGACCTAACTCTTAAATCATGTCTTACAGATGAACTGACCCCCTTTAACAGTAGTTGTTCTGTATTCTAAACTTCATCAGTGATACTGCTTGTTCTCACAGCTGCTTTTCCTCGCAGGTGTACGTTGGGTTTCAGGTGCAGCTGGATTTGACAGGCATCTTTATGCATGGCAAGATCCCCACGCTGAAGATTTCTCTCATCCAGATTTTCCGAGCTCACTTGTGGCAAAAGATCCATGAGAGCATCGTAATGGATTTGTGTCAGGTGAGCAGTGTGTTAACTTGGTTTGTGTCTGTGCAGTGCACGTATGCTCATGTACCAACGGCCTCTTGCTAGTAACACAGATTGTTCCAGGGCTGTAGCAGGCCTAGCCCTTCTTCCTCAGTTGACAAAGAAGGAGAGGAGATGGGATTTTCCTGGGTGCCTGTTTTAGTTTGGTGCTGAGGATAGATTCTTTAGCAAGGCTGCTTGAACACAACTTATCTTCGATTGCCTTTTCCCCAGGTGTTTGATCAAGAGCTGGATGCTCTGGAGATTGAGACAGTGCAGAAGGAGACAATCCATCCCAGGAAGTCATACAAGATGAATTCCTCATGTGCAGATATCCTTCTCTTCGCATCCTATAAGTGGAATGTGTCACGTCCATCATTGCTTGCAGATTCCAAGTGAGTGTTTCCCTTTTCCTTCTCCTTGATCTCGCTGTGGAGCAGAGGTGCTGAGCCTGTCATCCTGAAACGAAGCCTCTTTCTGTCTCTTGGGCACGTAGGGTTGGTTTTCACAGGGGACACATGAGGACGTGCCTGGCAAAGTCCAGGGGTCGTTTGGGCAGATGCTTGCAGCACCTTCTAGCACAGCCTTATGCAGAACATGAAGACTCTTTGCTCCTGTTCTCTCCTCTGGTTTACCCTTCCTCTAAGCCAGAGCTCAGGAGCTCTAAAGTGTTCTTCAGGAAACCCCACAAAGCTGTGGTGTCCTAAGGACAGAATTTGGAGTGAATTAGATCCAATTCTGTGCCTGTGCTGTGTTCAGTTTGAGTCCTCAGCAGACAATCCCTAGGGGAGATGACCCTCATGACTGTACAGTAGAGGAGTAACTGTGCTGGTTTGTCTAAACCTGCAGCTGAGCCCCATTGTCTGAGGGTTTCTCTTAACTGCTTCTGCATCTAGCTGCTGTGTGAAGGGAGTAGTGGAGTCCCTTTTCAGGATGGTTTGCAGATAGCAGCTGGCTTTTGAAACTTATCTCTGTCAAAGACACGTAGCAACTGCGGGAGAGGTCTGTGCAAGGTTACGTTGTTCTGGTTTGCTTTCTCCTTAGAGATGTGATGGACAGCACCACCACTCAGAAGTACTGGATCGATATCCAGCTGCGCTGGGGAGATTACGATTCCCATGATATTGAGCGCTATGCAAGAGCCAAGTTCTTGGACTACACCACAGACAACATGAGTATCTACCCATCCCCTACTGGTGTGCTTATTGCCATTGATCTGGCCTATAACTTACACAGGTGAGATCTTTAAGTGTAGTTGGTAGTTTGTGGCTGTGTTTTAGTGTCTCCAAACTGGGTTGTATCCTAGGCAGGAGGATAAGGGGAGAAAGCAGAAGCTGGAGGGGTGCAGTGAATGGGGTAAGACACCTAGTCAGTCCTTTCAGGTTGACCTGTGTCTGTTCCTTCCATAATAATGGTTCTGTTCTCCCAGCTCACTAATAACCTGTTTTCTTAAGACATTAGACTGTTCTTGGAGCTGAAGGGCATGCCTTGTTTTAAGGCTCCCTACAAGTGGGGGCAGTTGTCCTTCACTTGCAGGGGGAAGGTTTCAAGTCCCAGCAAGCAGGCTTCTGCTCCAGTGTGTATTTGTTAAAGGCTTTTCTGAGGCTGCAGCATGTGTGTGCTGTGGCTTCCCACTGAGAGGAGGTGTAGGGAAGAGCATAGGTAAGCAGCTCCCAAGGACATAGGAAAAGAAATCATACCATAGTACTCATGAGGCAGAAGGGTGCCTGCCTGCTGCATGGAAAGATGTGTGGCTGTTGTCTCTTCATCTTGCAGTTGATGGCAACAACTGCATCTTCTGTTTATTCTCTTCTTCAGTGCTTATGGGAACTGGTTCCCTGGGAGCAAACCTCTGATCCAGCAGGCTATGGCCAAAATCATGAAAGCGAATCCTGCGCTGTATGTGTTGAGAGAACGAATCCGCAAGGGGCTGCAGCTGTACTCATCCGAGCCCACAGAGCCGTACCTCTCCTCCCAGAACTATGGAGAGCTCTTCTCCAACCAGATCATCTGGTTTGTGGATGACACCAATGTGTACAGAGTGACCATCCACAAGGTGAGGCCAGAGGAGTATCTTAGTGGGGAAAGACTATGTCCTGTGCTTGGGATGGTCATAGAGGCTTTATCTCTCTGTACTTCCGATTTCTGCTTGTTTTCTCAGACTTTTGAAGGGAATTTGACCACAAAACCTATCAATGGAGCCATTTTCATCTTCAATCCCAGAACTGGACAGCTCTTCTTGAAGATCATCCATACCTCTGTGTGGGCAGGACAGAAACGTCTAGGACAGGTAGGGGCTGGGTGCTGCTGTGCTTTGGGCTGGGAACTGAGGGTGGACTCTGACTGCTTGGGACACTCACTTGAGCAGAACGCATCATGAGAATCTTCATCTTCCTGCCTCTTAACAAGTGTGGAGCTGCAGTGTCTGGTGCCTAACGTGTTCTCAGGGAAGCATTAGCATGTGGTATAAACATAAAAGAAAGCAGGCACTGATGTTGCAAGGTTTTTGAGGCTCTGAGGTATAAAGAGCTGACATCTTCAAGCAGGGTTTGAGGAACAGGGCTGTGCTCTCTGTTACAGCAAATCACATTGCACTTGGCTGTACATCCAGTGCAGTGAGAAGATTCTCGGGTGGCAGAGCCAGGGAGGTGGTATAGGCAGCTGTTTTTTCTGAGCCAGTCAGGGGTAACTGAACTCCAGGAACAGGAACTCTGAGACCAGTAAGAAGGAAATGCTGAGCCTTACACTGATCTGGAACAAGCCATAAATCCCAGGTGTATTTATAGAATTTGGCTTGAGTCTCTTCCATTCCCATGGAGACACTGCTGTTAGCAGAGATGTCTCTAACCATGCTATCTTCCTGTAGCTGGCCAAGTGGAAGACTGCTGAAGAAGTGGCTGCCTTGATTCGGTCGCTGCCCGTGGAGGAGCAGCCTAAGCAGATCATAGTGACACGGAAGGGCATGTTGGACCCACTTGAGGTAAGAATGTGGAAGATAGATGACAAGACAGTCCTGTGCTCCTGTGAAGGACTTCATGTGGACCAATGTTCTGCGGTGGCTGTGAGCTAATTCATCATCTTCATAAACCCCAGGTGCACTTGCTGGATTTCCCCAACATTGTGATCAAAGGCTCAGAGTTGCAGCTGCCCTTCCAGGCCTGTCTGAAAGTGGAAAAGTTTGGGGATCTCATCCTGAAGGCTACTGAACCCCAGATGGTTCTCTTCAATCTCTATGATGACTGGCTGAAAACAATCTCTTCCTACACGGTGAGCGCAGCATGCCTAGGCTTCATTTTGCTTTGCCTCTGATGCATGAGGCAGGAGCCAAGGCTTCAGAGATCCTCCCTGCTTGGGAGCACTTGACTCTGAGTCTGCCTGCATTTTCCTTCAGATTGCTTCCATTGGTATTTCCCATGCAGTGTCCACATTGCCCACAGTGTATTGTTTAGGGGCCCTGGGTATTTGTTTTCCTTGTTCTAACTGCATCTCTTCTCCTCCAAGGCATTCTCTCGTCTGATTCTGATTCTCCGAGCGCTTCATGTGAATAACGATCGAGCCAAAGTTATCCTGAAACCAGACAAGACAACCATAACAGAGCCTCACCACATCTGGCCAACCCTGACAGATGAGGAGTGGATCAAGGTGGAGGTGCAGCTGAAGGATCTCATCCTTGCTGACTATGGCAAGAAGAACAAGTAAGGCACTGTCCAGCTGCAGTGATCCTGTCAGCTTTTCCTTCCTGCCCTAAAGACTCTGTGAACACAGTGCTGCTTGAGGAGAGCAGGCTTAGAAGGGCCTTTTGCAGTGAACTCTCAGCTTTGTAGGGAAACTGATTGTCATTAGAGTCATAGAATGGTTTCGGTTGGAAAGGACCTTAAGATCATCCAGTTCCAAGTCCCTGCCATGAATAGGGACATCTCACCCTAGGCCGTGTCACCCGAGACTCTGTCCAACCTGGCCTTGAACACTGCCAGGGATGGAGCATTTACCACTTCTTTGGGCAACCCATTCCAGTGCCTCACCACCCTCACAGTAAAAAACTTCTTCCTTATAGCCAACATGAACTTCCCCTTTTTAAGTTAGAGCCCATCACCTCTTGTCCTATCGCTACAGTCCCTGATGAAGAGTTATTAATTGCTTTCTCCTAAGGTGGATATAAATGTCTGCACCAAACCTTTCTGATCATCATGTGATTTCCTCCCTCACGCCTGTAAAACTGTGGTCTCATTTTTCACAGTGCCCCAAGTGGACGTTCTGTGCTTGTGCTCGAGTGACAAGGGTTCAGCATGTGCTTTGAAATGCCTGACTTGGGTATTCTTCCCCTTCCAGTGTGAACGTTGCATCCCTGACACAGTCCGAGATCCGAGACATCATCCTGGGCATGGAGATCTCTGCCCCCTCACAGCAGAGGCAGCAGATAGCAGAAATTGAGAAGCAAACCAAGGAGCAATCACAGCTCACAGCCACCCAGACCCGCACCGTGAACAAACACGGGGATGAAATCATCACCTCCACCACCAGCAACTACGAGACCCAGACGTTCTCCTCCAAGACCGAGTGGCGGGTCAGGTAGGCGAGCAGGCAGAGCTGTTGTGTGGTGAAGGTCAGAGTGTTCAGGAAGGGATCTGTGCACCCTTCAATCATCATCTCTCCTCTTCACAGAGCCATTTCTGCTGCCAACCTCCATCTGCGAACAAACCACATCTATGTTTCGTCAGATGATATCAAAGAAACAGGCTACACATACATCCTGCCCAAGAATGTGCTGAAGAAATTCATCTGCATCTCGGATCTGCGGGCCCAGGTGAGCGTGCAGTGAGCCTCTTACAGCTGTACTGCACTCTCGTGGGGCACGCAGCAGCCCTGGGCAGTCAGGAACTAGTGTTGGGACAGACACTGGCAATACAGTTGAGCACACAAGTTCTAGATGGGTCCAGATGGTTCCATGTGGCCCAGGCTTGAGGGGAAACTCAGCATGTAACCAAACTGAGATGCTCTCCTCTAGTGAGAGCCTGTGGGCTGGGAGATCAGCTCCTGAGGAACTAAGGGCTCTCACAGTTACACAGAGGTCTCATCTAGGCTTCTAAGGCGAGTGTCTATTCCTAGATTGCAGGTTATCTGTATGGAGTGAGCCCTCCTGATAACCCCCAGGTGAAGGAGATCCGATGCATTGTGATGGTGCCCCAGTGGGGCACACACCAAACTGTGCACCTCCCAGGGCAGCTGCCACAGCATGAGTATCTCAAGGTGAGTTGAGCTGTTGCAGATGTGGGACTTGGAGAGCTGGGCCTGAGGCCTGCCTGATCTGGGAGCAGGCAAAGGGAAGCCTTTGCTCCATGTGTACTTGTTGGTCTTGTTTTAAGTGCCTTTTATTCCTCTCTAAAACTCTTTTTTGTCAGGAAATGGAACCTCTGGGGTGGATTCACACCCAACCCAATGAGTCCCCCCAGCTCTCACCACAGGATGTCACCACCCATGCCAAGGTCATGGCTGACAACCCCTCCTGGGATGGGGAGAAGACCATCATCATCACCTGCAGGTGAGAGGCAGGAGGCTTCTTGTGCCTTCTCTGCCAAGCTGCAGTGCTTGGGGATGTGCTGAGGTCTCAACACCTGGCAGAAAGGGAGTGTTGGCTCATTCCTTGTTTCCCTATTCCGCCCTGGATCAGTCTGACTTCCCCCATCTCCTCTTCCTTCCAGTTTTACACCAGGCTCCTGCACGCTGACAGCCTACAAACTGACCCCGAGTGGCTATGAGTGGGGCAGGCAGAACACAGACAAGGGGAACAACCCCAAGGGCTACCTCCCATCCCATTACGAGCGGGTGCAGATGCTGCTCTCTGATCGTTTCCTTGGCTTCTTTATGGTCCCAGCACAAGGGTCCTGGAACTACAACTTCATGGGTGAGCTGCCACGCTGGGAGAGGGACAAGAGGGGAGGCAGTGTGGATATGTTGGGGCCTCCAAAACAAGAGGGATGTGGAGTTGTTGGAGTGAGGCCATGGAGATGCTGCGAGGGCTGGAACAGCTCTGCTCTGGAGTCAGGCTGAGAGCTGGGCTGGGGCAGTCTGGAGAAGAGAAGGCTCCTGAAGGGGGGGAGACCATAGAGCAGCTCCTAAAGGGGCTCCAGGAAACCTGGAGAGGGGCTTTGGACAAGGGATATAGGGGCAGGACAAGGGGAATGGCTTTAACTGCCAGAGGGGAGATGAGATGAGCTCTTAGGCAGAAGTTCTTCCCTGTGGCAGGGGATTGGAAGTGGACGAACTTTAAGGCCCCTTCCACCCCAGAGCAGTCTGTGACGCTGTGAGAAGGAAATAGCTCTTCAGGGATGTGTTCCTCACCCATTCTTTAAGCATGATCTGCCTTAAAGATGGTCCCGTGTGGGTAGAGGGCTTCCTCAGGCTCCCATCAGTGCTGGAGGCAGGAGCCTTTCAGGTGGGTGATGCTCTTTCTCTCCCAGGTGTCCGCCACGACCCCAACATGAAGTATGAGCTGCAGCTCGCCAACCCCAAGGAATTCTACCACGAGGTCCATCGTCCTTCCCACTTCCTCAACTTCGCTCTGCTGCAGGAAGGGGAGGTCTACTCAGCCGACCGGGAGGACCTGTACGCCTAGTGCTGCCCTCGTCCTGTTGATATTCAACAGTGTGTGTGTTCTGCGTCCCCCCCCATTCCCACACCGCCCCCCATCCCTTTGCCCCCCTCCTCCTTGCACCCATTCAGTGTCTCAATAAATTTTGTACGAACGGGAACGCGGCTTTAAGTCCCTCCTCGGACGGGGCGGCCCCGGACGGGGCGGGACAACGGAGGAGGAGCGTGTGTGGGGCAGAGGACGGCGATGGCGGAGGCGCTGTGGCGGACCCCCCCGGGCCGCTTGGCCCCACCGCACGTCTACCGCATGGCCGGGGCGCTGGGGACCGAGCTGCGTCGCCTCTCCGCCCGCTTCGGGCCCGACGCCGTGGCCGGGTTGGTGCCGTCCGTCGTGCGGCTGTTGGAGCTGCTGGAGGCGATGGTGGTGGCACCCGAGGGGGAGGCGACAGTGCCGGCGGGAGGGCGGCAGGAAGAGGAGGTGAGCGGTGCCTTCCTCCTTCGGGGTCCCCACTGCCGGGGCCCTGACCTGAGCTTGTCCGCGAAGGAGTCACCGTGGGGACTTGGATGTCCCCAACCCTTGGTGTGGATCTGACCCGGCTGTCCCCTATGGGATGGCTCTGACCCGGCTGTCCCTGTCCCCTATGGGATGGCTCTGACCCGGCTGTCCCCTATGGGATGGCACTGACCCGACTGTCCCTGTCCCCTATGGGATGGCTCTGACCCGACTGTCCCTGTCCCCTATGGGATGGCTCTGACCCGGCTGTCCCCTATGGGATGGCACTGACCCGGCTGTCCCCTATGGGATGGCTCTGACCCGACTGTCCCCTATGGGATGGCTCTGACCCGGCTGTCCCTGTCCCCTATGG
>JASSUY010035475.1:40255-53272 GCA_032466535.1 Forpus xanthops
CTGTCCCCTATGGGATGGCTCTGACCCGACTGTCCCCTATGGGATGGCTCTGACCCGGCTGTCCCTGTCCCCTATGGGATGGCACTGACCCGGCTGTCCCCATCCCCAGGACCCGGAGCAGCGGCTATGGGAGGCCGAGCGCCGGGAGTGCTCCCTGCGTGCTCGCCTGTCCCACCTGGAGGAGCAGAACCGTCAGCTCCTGGGGCAGCTTGTGGAGAGCCAGACCCAGGAAGGTGGGTGTCCGGGGGGGCTGGGGAGGCCTCGGGGCTGCTCATCCCTGTCCGTGTGTGTCTGTGCCCAGATAACGTGGCACGGAAGGAGCGGGAGGTGATGCTGCGGCTCAAGGAGGTGGTGGATAAGCAGCGGGATGAGCTCCGTGCCCAGGCCCATGAGATCGTCTGCAAGAGCCGAGACACGGAGGCGGTGAGCGGATGGGGTGCAAAGGGTCCGGGGACCCCTTATGTCACCTCCCTGTGGGCCCGATCCATCTGCAGTGCTGATGTCCCTTGTTGGGGATGCAGAGCTGCTGCTGTTGCCTCACTCTGTGCTCCCTGGGCCCTGCAGCTGCAGGAGCAACTGCACCGCTTCATGGCCATGAACGAGGACCTGCGGCACAAGGTGGCTGTGGTGCAGGCGCAGCTCAAGAGCGCGCTGGAGAAGAAGTCGGACCTGGAGGCTGCGATGCTGCAGATGCAGAGGGACATGAGCAGGAGGAGCAGGAGCACCTCCGAGGTGCAGCAGCCAAAGCTCGGCCTGGTGAGTGCAAACCTGAGCTGATGGGAGGAAAAGTCAAGTGGGATTCAGAGGATGAGGAGGGTTTGTCATGCGTGGCGATGGGCAGTGAGCTCCAGCAGCTCCATCCCTGGGCCATCCCCATCTCTGCCTGCACACAGCACTCAGCCATAGGGGTCTTTGCCTCCCACTGATCCGTTTGCCATCCCTCCAGGAGGAAGCTCCATCACCCTCAGAGGAGCTGCAGCACCAGGATGCAGGCAGGAGCCCTGCTCACTGCTGCTTCTCCAAGGAGGAGCTGCAGCAGATCCTGCAGGAGCGGAACGAGCTCAAGACCAACCTGTTCCTGGTGCAAGAGGAGCTGGCTTATTACCAACGGTGAGTCAGGTGCCCCCCATCCTCTGCCCATCAGAGCCCGCTCCTGGGGCACTCAGGGTGCTGAGCTCTCCATTAACTCATCTCCCTTTTCCCAGGGAGCTGCTGAATGAGGAGAGGGTTCCCAGCTTCTTCTTGGATGCGATGAAGTCAACAGTCAAAAGGCAGAGGAAGAAAATCAGAGCCAAAATGCTGGGAACAACGGAGGAGTCGGAGAGCAGGTGAGTCCAGTCCTGCTCCATCCACCCTGCAAGGGAATCCCCAGGCATGGAGCTGCCTCCTCCCTGCTTCCATCTGCGGATCAAAGGTTTCACGTCTGCGCCTGATGTCTTGCTCTGGTTTAACCCTGGGAGTGTGGCAGGGCCTGGGCTCTTTGCTGCTCCTCTTGTCCCTTTGTCACACGTGGTCTGTCCAAATGCCTCCCATCCGCACACGGGTATGGCCAAAGGGAGGTGAGGTGGTGGCAGTGGTTGGAGGCTGTTCAATGAGAGCCATTGAAGATGGCAGCAGAGATGTTCCCTGGAGGCTCTGCAGGACGTTCACGGGCACCATTGGCTCCAATAGACTTGTCACAGTGGGGAGGGCAGGACCTCGCTGGGTACCAGCCCCAGTCTGCCCGTGTGCTGGCAATGGGGGGGTGAAGCCTGTGCTAAAGCTGCTTTGTGGCACGGGGGGAGATGGATCTCACTGCATTTTGGGGGCTTTAATAAAGGTCTGGAGGAGGCTGTGCTGCTGAAACCTGCTGCTTGCTTGTGTTGGGGTCTCTGCTGGCTGTGGGGGTATGGAGCTCTGCCTGGTGAGGATGGCTGCTGCCATGTGAATGCTGCATCTCCTATGTTCCCTGCTTCCCTGCAAGGCCAGGATGTCGCCCATCTTGGTCCCGTAGTGCTGATTGTTGGGCTGTTCCCCCAGAGAAGCATTTGCCACGTCGGGGTGAGATGCTCCAAGACTTTACAGCGGGATGTGGCAATGGGGACACATCATTGACCAAGCATTGGGGTTGAGGCTGGTGTTTAAAGAGCCTTGAGATCCCCCTGGCAGGGTGTGCTTGCCATAGAAAGCCTATGTGGGACGTGAGCATCACTGTGGCTCTGCAGCAGGTCACAGCTCTGGTCCATGGGTCCCTGCTTGGCTTGAGGGGTACCTCCTCCCGTGCTGAGCCTGTAACTCACTTTGCTGCAGCGATGAAGATGAGGGCTCCTGGCCCCCAGCCCACGGCACAGACTCTGTGGATGCTCCTCCCCATCCTCCCGAATCCAAAATCAGGAGCTTGTAAGTTTGCTGGGAAGCCGATGGGGAGGTTGGGATTCAGTCACATTCCCTGGGAAGACTTCTCCCCCACGGCTGTTATCTGCTCTCTCTGCAGCTTCGGGCTGTGGTATCAGGACAGCAGCAGAGATCCCCCCACATCCACCAGCCCCATAGCCTGGGAAGTCATCGACTCCCTGGAAACACAGCTGGAGCTGGAGCATGATCCTGCAGCCAGCCCCCCCGACACAGCCACGCCACCCCCCTGATCCCATGGGAATGGCTTCAATGCAGCACTTCCTGGTGGCACAGCAGCACTGACTGTTTCCCCATGCCATGGTGATGGGGATGCCACTCGTGGATGACCTACTGGGACACTTGGCCGTGGGTTTCCAGCCTGGATCAGCACCTCCGGGCATCTCTGCCCATCAGCCACCTTTACACTGTGCCCATGGCTTAACCTATGGGGGACTCCACTTCTCTGTGCCTGCAGCTCAGCACCACCGGGGGCTGCACCCTCTTCAAACCCACCCGTGCCTCTTTCCACCAAACACCTCTCCCATATCCTGCGCCCTTTTGATGGGGTTCATCCCTACAATGTGAAGGGACAGTTGGGGGTATCCAACATCAGCACACAGCTGGAAGGGATGCACTCACTGCACCGGGTGTCCGGATGCTCCCAGAGCTGGGAGCTGCCGGGATCAGCACCATCAGTGCCATTCTGTACCATTCTGTACTGGGACCTCTTCCTGCTGCTGTTGGGAACTGGAAGATGGGAACAGTCCTCATGCTCACAGGGAAGCATCAGTCCCCTCAGGTGCTTTACCTTTAGAGCTGGAAATAAATCAGTCCCCTTTCTCCTCCGCAGTACCCTCTGCTTGGGATGATGCTGCTGGGATTCCATCCCTGTTCTCCATCGCTTTCCATGCAAAGGGTGACCCTTCCAGTGGGTCGGCTCCGATGGGAATGTGGCTCCATGGGCGCAGTGCTGGATATGGAGGAGTTAAGTGTGAGGAGCAGCTTCCAGCCCGGGTTATCCCCTCGGCTGAGCTGGCCTTGGGTAGGAAAAAGGTGTTTCCTGTGCATCTGCTGACACAAAGCTCCTGGGATCAGGGAGCAGTGGGACAGGGGCCAGCAGCGGTTCAAAGGGAACACTGTGTCCCCATGGGGGACGTGGGGACCCCACTTAACTCCTACTGGGGGTCAGCAGCACCATAGGGCAGCTCATAGGGCCGGGGGATGCAGCAGAGACCTCACATGGGTTGGGGGGTCCATTGCCTAAAGCAGCTTTGGGGTTGCTGGAGGATGGCACAAGGGGAGCAGCACAACTCGTGCAGCACCAAGGCCCCGAGCACCCATTCCTGCTGCTGGGGTGGCACCAAGGGCCGGGAATAGCCCCTGAGGAGCGTTCCCTGCCTCCCATCCCCTGACGTCGGGATCCCGGCGCCTCCTCCCGCGTTTCCTCAGGAAGAAACCCAAGGCTGGCGGGAGGAAGAGGCCGCAGCACGGGAGGGACAGACGGGACGGGACAGGGCGGGCGGGCGCCAGCATTGGGAGCTGCAGGGATTTGGGCCCTGGTGGGATGGGGAGCGCGTGGCACATCCTCTGCCTCCATCTGTGGCTGTGGGTGCAGAGCTCTGCGCAGGAGCTCGATCCCGAGGGCAGGAATGTCTGCAGGTAAGTGCCATGGGGGTCCCTGCTTGCGCTGCTCCATCTCATGGGGCCTCTTGACAGCTCCACGGGGTCATTGTCCATCTTCCGTGGACACAGACCTGCTGCTTGGCACTGTGTGGATGCAGACGCTGGGAGTGATGCTGGGGAGCGCGGCTGTGGTACCCATGGATGTTCCTTAACTCCAAGGGTTACTTCTCACGCAGTGCACTGGGATCATTGATTTGGGATCATTGGTGAAACTTCCCATTAAGTGCCAATGGGAAACATGGGCACAGCAAATCCTAAAGAGCTTTTGGAAGTGATTTTCCCTCTGCTTTGCTGCCGCCTGTCCCATCGGTCTCACCATCCATGGCAGCACCTTCCATCGCCTTCACCTTAGCACCTTTCTTCTGTGATGTTGGTGAAGCTTTGAGCTGCTCCCAGAGCATCAGAGACCCAGTGCAGGCTCCACAGTGGCGGACCCATGCTGCCTGCCCCATAGCCTGCCCCATTGCCTGCCCCATTGCCTTCCCCACCGCCTGCCCGGGCTGCAGCCTCTTGAATTTCCTTCTATTTTACTGGTTTCCTTCCGGAGCAAAGCCCCCGGGGCTGCGCTGCCTCTGCTTGCCAGACCCAGCCAGGGTGTTCGCTGTGCCTTAAGCGATGCTGTGAGCCCACCCTGGTACCCTCATCCCTGCGGATGCTCCACTGTGGGTCTCTCCTCAGGCTCCCCACCGGCCCCGCGTGTTGTCCCGGCTGGAAGCAGGAAGGGCAGGAATGCACGGCTGGTGAGTGATGGAGAGTGATGGAGCTCACGGTTGGGAGGTGGTGGAAGCCCCACAGCTCTCTTTGGCTGGGCTGTTGTGATGTGGGGACCCCAAATGCCCATCAAGTGAGCTGCTGATGGTATGGATGGAGCTGGAAGCGGGGTGGTGGATTGCCCATGATGCCCCAGTGGAATGTGGTCCAGCAGTGGGGTGTGAGCCCAGGGGACCCCATCGTTCCCCCATGTGATGCATGCTCTGTCACCACCAGCACTGTGCGAGGGGGAAGATGCCTGTGGGGCGGATGAGGTGTGTGTGAGACCTCGGCTCTGCCTCTGCAAACCCGGCTTCTTCGGAGCAGACTGCAGCTCCCGTGAGTAGATCCCATGGGCTCCCCCCTCCCCTTTGCCATCCTTTGGGGGGACCTGCCAAGCTTCCCTATGCCCCCCATCATCCTCACCACCTCCTTTCCTCCACAGCCTGCCCCGAGCAGTACTGGGGTCCCGACTGCAAACGGCACTGCCCATGTCACCCCAATGGGCGCTGCGATGCTGCGAGCGGGCTCTGTACCTGCGACCCCAACCATTGGGGTGCCCTGTGCCAGTTCCCCTGCCAGTGCGGTCCCCATGGGCACTGTGACCCCCTCACCGGTGCCTGCCGCTGCGAGCCGGGCTGGTGGGCCCCTACATGCAAGAAGCAATGTCAATGCAACCCCTCCAGTTCCCAGTGTGACCCCACGAGTGGGCACTGCCGCTGCCTGCCCGGATGGTGGGGCAGGAGGTGCAGCTTCAAGTGCTCCTGCAACCTCTCGCCCTGTGCCCAGGAGACGGGCAAGTGTGAGTGCAAGGCCGGGTTCTGGGGGCCTGCGTGCCAACGGCGATGTGACTGCATCCATGGCTCCTGCAGCCCCATCAGTGGGCACTGCAGCTGCAGCCCTGGGTACCAGGGCAGGAGCTGCAGGGATCCGTGTCCGGATGGGAAGTATGGGTCTCAGTGTGTGCATAGGTGAGATGGGGGCAATGGGAGGATGCGGGGGGTAACCGGGGGGTGTCATAAGGTGGTGGGGTGGGGGGGATCAGGGTTGTGTCGGTTCCTTTGGCTGGGGACCATGGTGAGGGGGGGTTGAGCATCCCTGGTTGGGCGCAGCATCCCTGCTGTCCCAAAAGAAACAGAATCATGGAATGGTTTGAGTTGGAAGGGACCTTAAAGCTCATCCAATCCCGACCCTGCTATGATCAGGGACAGCTTCCACTGGAGCAGGGTGCTCCAACCTGGACTTGAGCACTGCAGGGATGGGGCAGCCACAGCTTCTCAGGGCACCCTGTGCCAGCGCTCAGCACCCTCACAGGGAAGAGCTTCTGCCCAAGAGCTCATCTCAGTCTTCCCTTTGGCAGGATAAAGCCATTCCCCTTGTGCTGTTCCTACAGGCCCTTGTCCAAAGCCCCTCACCAGGTCTTTAAGTAGCGGAAGGCTACTTACACCCTAAAACCTGGTTGTCCTTGTTCCCATTCCTTGGTTTGGTACAGCAGCATCTCTCTCCTTCCCTCGTGCCCCCATGGAGCATTAAGCCCTATGGGCTGCCCCCCCACGGTCCCAGCTGATGCTCAGCGCCGTTTTGGGGTGAAACCTCCATTTTTTTTTGGTGTGGGGGGGTGTTCCTTGGTGTGTGTCAATGCCTCACTGCGCCTTCACCCGTGCAGCTGCGGGCGCTGCAGACTCGGCCGACCCTGCTCCTCCGTGGACGGGGTCTGCACGGGCTGCGACCCCGGATGGACCGGGACCCTCTGCCGGGACCGCTGTGCCCCCGGAGCGTACGGAGACCGCTGCCTCCTGCGCTGCCCCCGCTGCCGGCAAGGGGATGACTGCGACCCGGAGACCGGAGCCTGCCCTCGCTGCGAGCCCGGCTGGACCGGCCCCAGGTACGGCCGGGACCGAGCCCCAGCCCCGGGTGCTGTGGGGTGCAGGGAGCTGATGCTTCCCTCTTTGTGTTGGCAGCTGTAACATCTCCTGCCCAGCGGGCACATTCGGCGATGGGTGTCAGCTCCTGTGCCCTGAGTGTGTCATGGGGAGCTGCGACCCTGTGTCAGGAGCTTGTATCTGCCGGGCTGGGTACTGGGGAGCCAGGTAATACAGGGAGCAAGGCAGGGATGGGTCCCACGTTCTTCCCGGGGGTGTTTCCCTCCTTTCCTGTCTTTTCCAGCTGCAATGACACCTGCACGGAGGGGTATTATGGAGTGAACTGTTCCTCATCCTGCGAGTGCTCCCGGGGAGCCTGTGACCCTGTGCGGGGCGACTGTGTGCTGAGTAAGGGCAACCTCAAACTCACTTCTTGGTGTTGGGGTCCCACCTTGTGCCTCACGGCCCCACTGTGAGCTGTGGGGTGGCTCTTTGGGCCTGGCAGCCTCAGGATGTGTTGGGCTCAACCCATCCTCTCCACACAGGTTTAAAGGACCACGGGGCTCTTGCAGCCGCCATCCTCATCCCCCTCCTGCTGCTGCTGCTCTGCATCGCCTGCTGCTGCTGCGGAGCTGGTCCAGCAGACGCCAGGTATTGCTTCCTGTTTGCCAATCCTTGATGGAAAAACCCCATCTCCCGCATCCCGTGATGTCCACATCCCCTGTGCAGGGCAGCCGTGGAGGATGACGATGTGGTGGCCAGGATGAAGCACCACGTGCAGGGGGTGCTGGCGAACCTCAGCGCGATGATGCCCTGCTTCAACCTGGGTGGCTCGAAACTCCCCAAAGTCACAGGTATGAAGAAGCAGAGCTCTCACCCCACATCCTCACCGTTTGGGGGTGTCTGAGCTCACTTTGGGTGTCTTCTCCTCCCCAGTTTCCCACCACGACACAGAAATCCCCTTCAACCCCAGCTTCATCGAGCCACCATCGGCTGCGTGGGTTTCAGACAGCTCCTTCTCCTCCTTTGACACTGACAACGAGGGACCCGAGTACTCCGTCCCTCCCAGAGAAGGTGACCTGCTCCTCCTCTGTGGGTCAATCCTGCTCCATTGCCACCCTTGGGCGCCAGTGGTTGTCTTCATGCCCTTGTTTTCCTGCTGTAAGGACACCCCATGCTTGGCCTCTTGTGGTGGGATGTGCCTGGCATGGGCAGCCCCATTTCACAACCTCTTCCCAGGAAAACACCCCCAGGGACAACCCTGTTGCATCAGCCTCTCCTGCTTGTCCCGAGTGTGGCCCTGGGCTCCATCAGCCCTTACTCATCCCTTCTCCCATAGGCATCCCACTGCTGGGAGGTGCTGAGCTGCAGGATGGGGTATCCCCCATAGGCGAGGTGCTCCCGGATCCATCCGCCTTTGACTCCGAGGATGTCTCGCAGCCCTTCGCCATCCCTCGCACCTCCAGCATTGCCAAGGCCAAGCGTCCCTCTGTGTCCTTTGCTGAAGGGACCAAATTTGGGATGACGGAGACCCCCAGCCCTGGGAGGAAGCCCAAGGCCCCATGGGGTCCATCCAAGCTGTCCCAGTCAATGGGGGACAAGGAATCTGAGTGCTGCACCGAGCGACCGGCCAGTGATTGCTATGAGAGCCCTGATCCCATCAGCAAAGGGGAGGAAAGCCACCGACCCTCCCCAAGGGCCACCCCGGGGGGACGCCGGCGAGTGGTGTCCAGCACCAGGCACGTGGCCCAAAGAGTGGAGGCACTCGAAGCGGCTGCGAGGTCAGGAAGCTGGGAGGCAAAGGATGCCAAGGTCACCACCATCTACATGACGGTGGGAACGGGCGGGCAGGACCCCAAGGCAGAGGGAGGTGGCGAGGGCCGGGTCCAGGCAGTGCTGAAGCGGTTGGGCAGCTTACAGAGGGGTAAATGGGCTGCAAAGGAGGAGGCCAAAGTGAGGAAGAGCTTTGAGGTCATCCAGAAACCGCCGCGCCGGGCCCTGGGGCAGCGTAGAGACTCAGTGAATAGCTGCAAGCAGAGGGAGAGCATCCTTGGGGCTCCCGCTGAGCCAAGTGGCAAGCATCAGCCTGGGAAGAGACAGTCCTTCCTTCTCGAGTCTCCCTCACTGAAAAGCATCGGGGACCAGGATGGAGGCAGTGATGCTGTGGGTGACACAGAGAGGGGTAAAAGCCCTGCGTTAGTCCTCAGCCTCGAAGCAAAGGGACCGGCTGCATCGGAGGAAGAGCCCAAGTATGAGAACGTGATGAGCAGCAGCACTGATTCACCTCCCAGCACCACCGAGGGGCCTGCGGCCACCCCTGTGGCCACCTGAGCCACCACTGCCTGCGCTGGGGCAATGGGAGCACTGGTGGCATCTCTGATGCCAGTGTGGGAGCTGAAGTCTCCCTCTGAGCTTGAACTGGAGAAGCATTGAGCATTCCCATTGATCCTTTCCTGTTGCTGGGGTGGACCCTTGATGGGTGATGTGTGATGGGTGATGTGATGTGATGACGGGTGATGTGATGTGATGACGGGTGATGTATGAGGGGTGATGTGTGATGGGTGATGAGATGTATGATGGGTGATGTGATGACGGGTGATGTATGATGGGTGATGCTGAGAGCCACAGCAATGGCAGCCCCATGGGTTGGTGCTTCAGGGCTGTTTTCTGCCCTCCCCTGTCCTGTGTGCTTCACTTTGGACCTGCCACAACACAGTGATGCTCTGGATGCAGCAGTGGCACCTTCTGGTCTCTATCAGCATTGGGTTTGGGGGCACGCATCTTCCTCATGAATGACAGTGGGGCTGCTGGGGGTCACATAAAAAACAGTTTCACCCCATTGGCTTTCACCTTTCCCTGTCCCAGCTCCACAAAGCTGCCTGGAGCCTCTTGCTGTAAAGGTGCTTCTGTTATTGGGAGGGATTACACTGTGGAGATGGACCGGGGATAGGTGATGGGCTGAAGCAGCTGCAGTGAAAACTGATTATAGCTGCTTATCTTGAAGGGTATCTGGGTCTGCAGGGGTTTATGTGGGTGACAATGGCTGCCTTCATTCCTATGTCCATGCATAGCACGTAACAAGGCTCGTGGCGTGGCATGGAGTTTATCAATGGCCTTTTAAACTCCACGCAATACCAGGCTCCAGTTTTGCAAGAGCAAATGTGGCACCTGGGCCATGGCCATCGACCTGTCCTTGCACATGGCACTGATAAGGACATGGAAAATTACATCCCCACAGGTGCCATCTCCATTTCATGTCACCGTGTGTGGGTGAGGTGGGAGGAAGGGGCTGTAGCATCTCCAGCGTGGCCAGAGAGCATCTCAAGCAGCACAGAGAGATGGGCACAAGGGGTTGAGATGCCAAAGGGGGTTTGCAGCATGGACTGGTTTTAGATGTATCTAAACCTAGAAGTTTCTTGTCTATTCTTCTGTTATTTCACGCTATTTCAGGCCCCTGAGGAAAATTAAACATTACCAAAGCCCTTTGGCAGTTGGATTTCCCATCCACCCCTAAGAAATACTCTCTGAAGTGTAGAAACCATCAATAGCTTTAAGCTATTGTTGGGTTTAATAATGTTCCATTGGATTCCAAAGCCTCGCTTCCGGAGCTGAACCCAGTGCTGGAGCCTGGAGCATCCGGAGCACCCACACTGCAGCCTGTGTCTCCCATCATGTGCAGAGCTCTGTGTGAACCCTGCTCCAGCACTGCTGAGCTGGGGTTTGCTTTTCCCTATTGCTTTTCATGGATGCTTCTCGTGGATGCATCCCCATGCTCTCACGTGGATGAGCAGCAGGGTGCAGCACTCGTTCCTGCAGTGGCATCACCCACTGCTGTCATCATAGCACCAAATAGTGTGGTATAGGAATAAACCCCCTCATTCTGGCCAGATCCAAGGATCCACAGCCCCGCTCTGTTTTGACACTGGGATACGACAGAGGCAGGGACAGCCCCACATGTTATTTATAAGCAGCCATTTTTCCTGCCCTAATCCATTGGATATTTCTAGCCTGGGAGCACAGCGATGCTGTGCCAGAAGGGAACGTCACACGAGCTGGTTCATGCCGGGTACAGCATGTGAAGAGCTGACAACAGCCTGCCCTGGTGTGGAAACAAGCACCCGGCCTTGAGAAAACGCTGCTGTCATGTTCAGGGGCTGAGTGCCAGGCAGGATGCGGCCCCTGCTTGAAGGTGGGGAGGTGGATTTGCCCTATGGGGCTGCCCATGCACACGGTGGCAGCGTGGTTGCGCTGGTGTCTTCTCGCTAGGGATGCTTCCTGATGTGGTTTCAATGCTGGAGGAGGGAAGGTTGCAAGTCAGAGCTGGTGGGTGAGGGAGGAGTTAACATCCTCCCGTGCTGGATCTATGGCTGAATCCTGCTGAAGCCAGCCCCTGGGAAGCTGTTCCTGTGCGCTGGTTCTATCCGTGAGCAAAGAGGTGTCCGTGCTCTCTGCTGGGGCAGCTCTTGGCCTTGCAGAGGTAGGAACAGGTTCAAGCCATCCCCAGTGGCCACAGGGCTCTGTCCCCATCACTGCAGCCCCATCATCTCCTTCCAAACTGCCCAAGCCCTGCCTTTGGAGAGGACCACATCTGAGTCTCCCTGGGTGGCCGGGCAGGAGCCATCACCTCCCTTCCAGCCTAAACTCATGCCTGGCTGCTTTCTATAAATGTCTCTCTATGTCAATGCTGTTCTTCAGCTCCACTTTGTTTTTCTTCTCCCCATGGTGTTTACTCAGGCCCCGGGTGTATTTATAGCTGGCAACAGATCACCTGATAGCTCCTTCTAGGAGAGGAAAACCAAAGCCCCCTACGCTCCGCTGTACCAAAGGGCTCCCGTGTCCCCATTCAGCCCCCAACCCTCCTCGTGCTCCTTCCCATCACCGTTCGTGTTTCTTGGACACAGCTGTGGGTGCTGAGGTCTCCCATGGGCTCCCTCCACCTCTGCTCAAGCCAAGGCACAGCTCCAGGCTCCCTGTTTTCTTTGGGTTTTGTTTTTGTTTGTTCCTTTGCTTTGGCTTAAATCCACTTCCAGCCACTGCAAGGCTTTGACCCTCATCCCACAGCCAAGCCTGAGGAGTTTCCTCTTCCCAGCCGTCACTGCCTACCCCTTCCTCAGGGATGCAGCAGTGGGAGTGTGTCCGGTATCCATCTGGGAGATGTTTACCTGCCACAGACACCGTTTCCACCTCCTTTGGTTGGGAAAACATCCCCTCTCATGATTTCCAGGGGTATTTGTCCACCTCCTCTGGCCCAGGGCCCGGCGGATGAGTGATGGGTTTATGGCAGGGCTGGAAATCCCGCAACGGAATGCTCTGGGAAATAACTCCATGTAAGACGAGGGCAGAGCTCTGAGCTCTCGCACTGCAGTGATCTGATTTATTTAACTGAACAGTTGGTGCTGGGGCCGGGGGGCTCCAGGCTCATTACCCCAATCCCGGTCAGTCCCGGATCCCAAAACGGCCCTTTAGAGAGGCATCAGGATGCCTGTAACCGCTGCGGATGAGACAGCAGCGGGTGCTGCTGCCACCGGAATAGCTCCGTGCGCTCCGTACGAGCAGGAGCCGGTCGAGACCGGCAGCAGCCGGTACCAAACCCCGCAGGGACCTCCCCGCCGAGCGGGGAGGCGGAGATGGGCGGGCGGTGGGGCTCCATCCCATCCCGCTCCACCGCCACCTCCCGTTTTGCCCCGTTTCCCCCGTTTTTAAGCGGTGGGTCCGCTCCCCCCCGTGTCCCGCATTGCCCATCCCCGAGCTCTGCGGAGTCTCCGGTCACGGAGACAAAGGGTTCAACGTTCGGGTGTGCGTGGTTGTGTTGGGAGAGCCGGGGGACAGCGCGGGGAGGGGATACCGGGGGTTATAGGGCGGTAGCGGATGATTGTAGAGGGATACCGGAGGATACCGGGGGGTTATGGGGAGGATATAGAGGGTTATAGGGGAGTGTGGGAGGGTTATGTGGGGGTATGAAGGGCTATGGGGGGTACCCGAAGGTTACGGGGGAGATATGGAAGTTTATAGGGAGGTACCGGGGCGCTATAGGGGATACCGGGGGTTATAGGGCGGTAGCGGATGATTGTAGAGTGATACCAGAGGATACCGGGGGGTTATGAGGAGGATATAGAGGGTTATAGGGGAGCGTGGGAGGGCTATGGGGGGTACCCGAAGGTTACGGGGACGATATGGAGGTTTATAGAGAGGTACCGGGGGTTATAGGGCGGTAGCGGATGATTATAGAGGGATACCGGAGGATACCGGGGGGTTATGGGGAGGATATAGAGGGTTATTGGGGGTATGAAGGGCTATGGGGGGTACCCGAAGGTTACGGGGACGATATGGAGGTGTATAGGGAGGTATC
>JASSUY010035477.1:8658-29715 GCA_032466535.1 Forpus xanthops
CAGCCTTCTCTTCTCCATCTGAACCCCCCAGGTCCCTCAGCCCTTCCCCATCACACTGTGCTCCAGGCCCTGCACCACCTCCAGTGCCCTTCTCTGAACCTCCCCCAGCACCTCACATAGGTTGCTCAGAAAGGTTGTGGAGTCTCCTTCCCTGGAGATATTTAGGAGCTCTATGGACACAACCTGAGCAATGTGCTCTGAGTGACCCTGATCGAGGTTAGACTAGATCATATTCAGTGGTCCCTTCCAATCTCAGCCATTCTACAAGTTTACAAGAGAGGCTGCAAACAGCAGTTCAAACTGGGGCAAAACCACATGGCAGGAGAGGAAGCAGAAATGAAAAGCAATAGGTAAAAGATAAATGGAGAGAAGGGGAGAGGAGTGTGGAGACATTCACGGACACCAGGAAGAGATGACATCCTCCTCTCACCGGTGAGCTTGGGAAACAGCCCCTTCTGCAGCTCAATAGGCTCATCCTGTGTGTGGGATTCAATAGACTAAACACAGGCATCCAGCTCCTCCTGAGATACCCCAGGGCTGTCATCACCCTGGTTTCCGCATAAACTCTGCCTCCTGCTGTTGGAATAATATTTACATGGACAGCAAGGAATCATAACAGTGAGATACGGGAGAGATCTGGCCTAGGCAAGGGAAGGTTTAATCACTGTAATGTGGAACCTGCATACAGAGCTCATTTTCAGGTCCATTGAATCCATTTGACAAAGAGGTTTAAAATCGCCCCTGAAACAAGGGTTTCCTTAAAGAACCAAACCCATGTTGCTTTGTCATTTCTGAATGAAAGATTTGAGCTTTTGCAAGGAAATAATATCCGGGGACCAAATTCTGCATTAAATTCCACTTTAAATTCATAGACTCGTGGAATGGTTTGGGTTGGAAGGGACCTTAAAGCTCATCCAGTTCCAACCCCCTGCAATGGACACCTTCTACTAGAGCGGGTTGCTCCAAGCCCCATCCAGCAGCATCCACTAAACTCTGAGCATCTTTGACCTAAAGCAAATGTTTCATTGACTTTAGACCTGGTCAGGATTAGACTCAGTTGACAACAAACCGAAACAGATTTTCCATGGGGATCGTGAGCACTTTGTGCTTGGTTTACTTTTCCCCACATTTTTCCCTGTTTCTCACTCCTGGGCCAGAGAGTAAAGGGATAATTGCATGTTCACACCAGTCTTGGATGGCATGGTCTAGTGTGAGTTGTCCCTGCCCATGGCAGGGGGCTAGAACTGAATGGTCCTTTCCAACTCAAACCATTCTGTCATTCCATGAATCCATCATCTTTGAGGGCCGCTGGACTGAGATAGCCAAAGTGTAGGAAAACACTGATAATAGTGTCTAGCACCCTTTTGGAGCTGGATAATGGGGGAAAAAAGGTACAGAGCAAACCACAATCCTGTGGGTTTTGCAGATATTGATGCTTTCTTCCTCTCTGTCCCGCAGGCCTTGTCTCCTCGGACAAGGAGAGTGCATCCTACGTGCTGAAGAACCCAGATGGTGGGAATGTGCTGGCCATCATTATCGGTGGAGCACAGGAGGCATTGGATGCTCGTCCGGGATCCTGCACCTTGCTGCTGAAGAAGAGGAAGGGGTTTATCCGCCTGGCCATCGAGCACGGGTGATGCAGGGGATGGGCACAAGGGGCCCTTAGGGAGGGATGTGGCTGCTTCATGGGCTGTTCCTGCTGGTTTTAGAATCATAGAATGGTTTGGGTTGGAAAGGACCTTGAGATCATTTAGAACCAACCCCCTGCAGAAGAACTTTTGGAGAGGGGGGAAGGTGCTTTGGGGTGGTCTTTGCTAACCTTCATGCCCTCACACTGGGTTCCACTCCTCACAGCACCCCCCTGGTCCCTGTCTTTTCCTTTGGGGAGAATGATCTCTTTGAGCAAGTGAGAAACCCCCAGGGCTCCTGGCTGCGGAGGGCCCAGCACTGGCTCCAGAAGGTCATGGGAATCTCCCTTCCCCTCTTCCATGCAAGGGGCATCTTCCAGTACAGCTTTGGGCTGGTGCCCTACCGTCGACCCATCTACACTGTGGGTAAGTCTTTCCTTGGCACATAGGCATGACGCTGGCCAGAGTAAGCTTGGCCAAAGTAAGGATGGGTAATATTCCCTTGGTTGTACAATTCTCCTGGCTGGAGATGCCAGCTTGGAGCATCACACTGTGTGGGCTAGAAACATGCTGCCAAAGAAGCATCATCTGCTCATGTGTCACACTGATTTGGATCTCTGGCTTGGTCTGAAGACAAAGCCCAAGTCTTCTGTGCATCACATTGCGTACACATCCGTCCCATTATCTGTGTGGGATGCAGCCAAACCCGGCACATCCCAGTAATAAAAACCACTGCAATAACATTGGGTTAAACTTCTTCCAAGCCAATTTTACAAGCACAGATAGGGCAACACCTAAGCAGGTTGCATATTTGCTCAGTGTCCTACGCAGACACAGCTGCAACCTGTTTGCATGGCAAGATGTTTCCAGCGGAGATCATGTAGGCCAAATCCAAAGCAAGTCTTTGGTTTTGAAGCACTTCTACCTGGTTTCGTCAACTCCATCCTTGCCCCATGGAGCTGTTGAAACCTATCAGCTTGGCTGATGCTGTGTGAAGTAGTCTAATGAAAGAGGCTGTTTGGAAAGGTCAGATCTCACCGCACTGATGAGGTTTGACAGCCAGCAATTACTTCTAATTGCTTTACGACCTGTTTGGATTGCCTCAAGGGGTTTATGAGCTGTGCAGCATCACAAGGGCTCTTCATTAACCTGAGGAGGAGCAGCCTTACACAACAATGAAACCCTCCCGTGCTTCGCAAACACAGTTTGAGTAAGAGACCAGAGCAAGAGAGGCATCACATGGACTTCATGTCCCTTGCAGGTGCCTGTCCTGCTGCTGGTGGCTCTGGAAAGTGGGAAGGAGCTTCTTCTATTGATAGGAATCAAATTAATTAGATTTACCCTTGAGAAAAGCATGATTTCATAGAGATACGTGGGCACTAATAAAAAATGAGATGTTTTACAGAAGCTTTCATCTGAGTAAAGTGGAAGCATCCCAATCACTAGTGTATTTAAGTGATCTTGGGCTCCCCTGTGCCTCAGTGTCTCCATTTGCATTGCACATTCCCAGGGCCACACGGGAACAGCTTGGAAACCACTACCTCATTAGGATGATGTTGTCTTTATGTGCAACACATCCAAGATGTTAGGCTGGAGGGACAGCATTGGGATGAAGTACTTTCTACTTCATATTGCTACACAGAGGGTCTTTGGCATTAAGCAGTTTTGCAGATGGGGAAACTGAGGCAAGATAGATGTGACCTTTGAGACCAGCATTAGAGCCAGTATGTGAACCTCCATCTCCTTACCTCCTTGGCTGTGCTACCCCTCAAACTCCAGGATATGCCTGGTCATATCAATCCATTCAGTGCATCCTTGGACACCTCAGCTCTGTGCTACGATGTGCAAACTGTTCAGAGGGACCTGGCTCTGCCTCCTCCTAATGCCTGTGTTTGTCTTCCAGTTGGGAAACCAATTCCAGTGCAGAGGAACCACAAACCCTCTGAGGAGGAGGTGGATCGAATCCATGAGAAATACCTAAACGAATTGAGCAAGCTCTTTGAGGAGCACAAAGCTAAATATAACATCCCAGAAGACAGACACCTGGAATTCATATAGCGCTCCTAAAGCAAGGTGAAACCATGGAGATCAAGCTCCAAGTTTTCCCTTACCTCCGGAACAACCTCAGCTTAGTCACAGTTAACATATGGCCTGTACAGTGTAGGGAGAAAGACTTGATTTTCCCGTCACTTGCATGAGTGTAGGGAAAGAGTTTCCATCTTTTCTCCCTATAGACCATATAAAAGATATAAAGAAGAGAGGATCCTACCTGTGGCCAGCACTACTCAAACACCCCAGAGGAAAACTCCCACTTCCAGTATAGCTTGGATGCCAGTTTCTCAAGATATTTCCATGGAAATGGGAATTTCCAAAGGTTTCCTTTGCATTATTTTCAGTTGGAAATGGAATGACGAGCCATAATTTCTGCTGAATACATTTGTCTTTTTAAATGCAATTTGTCTACATCAACAAATGCTCACTCTTTGCTTCTGTTCTTCATTACTTTAGTTGCTCTGGGCTCTTTTCCCATCACCTAAACCACAGTTCTCACAAAGCTCATAGCATGGTGCTGGGCAGCCTCAAGCAGCATCACGGTGCTGTACCCACTGGGGCAAAGGAAATAAAGCATTTATAAGGGGCAAAGGCTCATCCAGAGGGATTTTTCTACCTGGGCTCCACTATTCCTGCTTATCATGTAACCCCAGATGCCTCTCTTCATGGGAACACCAGCTATGGAAGCGCCATCTCTCTTGTTTCCTAAGGAGGGAGCATGGCCAGGAGATGGGAGAAGGGAGAAGTGATTTGGGGCAGGAAACACTGTTCATAGAGCCATGTTGGACATTGGATTGAGGCTTTAAGCAGCTGCTGCTTCTTGATATCCAGAGCGTTACTAAACTCTGCTCAATGGGATTTCACAACATAGGAGTTTTAGGGCCTTTATACCATCACCTTTTCCCTCTCCATTCCTTTCCCTTTCTCTTCCAAAATCCCATTCTCCACCTGAAAGGAGCCCCCAAAAATCCTGCCGAACACGTGTTTTTCCTTGGATTTATTTACTACAAGAATTGCATTTAACAAGGGAACCACACCGAGCTGTTTCTCCACTGACAATACCCCTGTGTGACAGTAGTCCCTCACTGTATTTCATTTCCTTTCCCCTTTCCTCCTGCTCTCATCAAATCACTCCACTGGACTCTTAATCTGAATGACCTGCTGCAAATCCCTCCTATTCCCAGAAAACAAGGGAACAACAGGGAGGAATTTGATGAAGCCCTTATCGACATTTCTAAATGCTGCTGTAATCCCACACTTAATCCAGTCAAATAAAGCAGGTCACCTGCTATCATTTCTTCCTGCTTTCTATTAATAGCCTTTTTCTTCCGCCCTTAAGGATGGAGGTGCCTAAGCAGGAGGAAGATTTATTCACCATGAATATGATTCTCTCACACCCTTTTTATCTTGCTGTTCATCACATTCCAAGCTTTATCCTGATGCCAGTTGCTTTTTCCTATCCTTTCCTCCACCTTGCCTGCTATTGGCCAACCACAGATCCCAGGAATTCTGCCGTGACCTTCTACAAACATCCTGATAGGAGTCAGTGCTGGAGGGGAGTGATGGGGATGTCCCCAGGGATGCAGCAGAGGGTGCTCTGGGGATGGGGGTGAGGGAAAGGGACTGAGATCTTGATGCAATGGGAAACAGAGTGAAGGTGCTGCTGTTGGGGTGGAAATCAGCAGTGCAATAGGGACATGGTTTGGGGAGACATCAGATAGATGGATGGGTGCAATGATATTGTGGGGATGTAGAAAGTGGGGAAGGAGAAGGATGCAGGGTCCAGTGCATAGAATGGACAAGGGTAGCAAGCATTGGAATCAGAGGAGCTGGATCTGTAGGAAAGACAACACTGTCCCAGCCTCATGGAGAAGCTGCATTTGAGCACTCTACTCTAATGGAAAGTGTCCCTGCCTATGGCAGGGGTCGAAACGGGATGAGCTTTAAGGTCCCTTCAACCCAAACAAGCCTGGGATTCTATGATTAGAAGATGTGCTCCCCAATTGCCCACAGAGGCCAAGGGAGAGATCCAGAGCAAAAGAAGACCATAGCACTGGAGAAGAGGGTTCAGGGGGGAGTGTTGTCTATATATCACAGGCTTCATTCAAGGTCATTTTTGTCCCTCAGGCTGGAACATGTCCCTGACCCCTCAGGGACCTCTCTAAATCAGGACAGGTCAGTGCCTGGGTTTGTGTGCAGTATAACATTACCTATAATAATTCATAGGCGTCCTTGCAGCTATTCAGGGGGCTCAGTGCAATGAGAGGTCTCATCTTCTCAAGAGGCCAGAGCTGAAACCCCGTAAGACAAGAGGCTTTTGTGCTATTTCAGCCTCACACCGAGCTTTCCAGAGGATTAAAGGTCCTCCAACACAACATAGGGCAGGAGAAACCTTAAGGGGAGTGTGCTGATCCAAGTTACGTTTGGATTTGGACTCTCCAGCTTGGAATTGGTTCAGTTGGAGGCCAAAGTGACAGGAGTGGAGGACATCCAAGCTTTCACCTCAAATAAGGACCATTTAGAGCTTACACAACACATTATGTTGTCTTCCAGCATGTCCACTGTGACTGGCTTTGATTTGAGAAACAAGCCCAAGGAGAAAAGGTAAACCCATTGCATCCTTTGCAGAAATCCCAAACTTCAGACTCTTTTGGGACTTCAGTGGAAATTCCAAATGGGAAAATACAGTGAATCCTGCCTGTCTCTTCCTGCAACTGCTCCCCTCATGATCTCTTCTGTATTTCTGTTGTGAGAGGCTCTAATCTGGATTTGCCTTACTTAGCGGGTGCAGATCATGAGGCTCATAAGGAAACCTCCTTTGACTGATGAATACAAAGTCCTAATTCCCCAAGAGAAGGAAAGCCAAGCAAAATGCCTTATTTTTGCCTTTGTGTAGCTCTAGTCCTGCAGGATTGTTTTCCTGCCCTGGGAATGGGGTTAAAAGGTTGTTTGTAACTAGAAAAATGTGTGGTTTTTCTATTAAGGGAAATATTTGCTCCTTCTAATTCAATCAAGGCCCCAAATGTGGTATGTTAAACATCCCTCCCTCGCACTGCAGAGCCTTTTCCTTTTCAAGAAGGGATGTGGAATTGCAGATGCATCTGAAACCCATCACTTGGCTTTCAAAAGCAT
Organism: Forpus xanthops; assembly: GCA_032466535.1. Taxonomy (NCBI): domain Eukaryota; kingdom Metazoa; phylum Chordata; class Aves; order Psittaciformes; family Psittacidae; genus Forpus; species Forpus xanthops. The sequence continues at coordinate 15,471 of JASSUY010035477.1, forward strand.
GGAAAGCATTTAAAACACACAGATTTGTCCAGGAATACGGACATTTATTTATGGTGACCTTTTAGTTCCGTGTGGTTCGAGCCCAGTGAGCTGCTCCCCTGCATCTCCCATCATCTCTTTACACAGTCTTTCCGGGAGGAATTATCTGATAAAGGGTTTTGGTACCAAACCCCACCAGCAGAGAAATTACCTGCAGTGCGAAGGTGCTGCATGAGGCAGGAGGATATATATTGTGTTTAAGGAAGTAGCTGGTATGGTTGGCCACATCAACCCTCTAAGTCACCACATTCCTGGTGTATGGGAGTTCCGTGTGTTTCAGATAGCACAAGACCTTCAACATGCAGCATGATTTATAAGGTGGGGAAATGTCTGTAAAGCTGGGTGGTCACAAGGCAGCATTTTAAATGTCAGGGTACAAAATAATGCCTGTGAGCTAAATGGATTCGTGGCTTATTAGATTGTAAGAGGCCAACAAAAAGAAGCCCGAATATACGTTCTTGAGCAACTCAAGATGCCCTGAAAATTGCATACAGAAAGCACTACAGAAATGATCTGAAACCACTTGGGTTTATTAAATGCTTGCAGAAAATGCATGTACAGAAAAAGACACAGCATCAGAAACACGGAATCCCGGAATCCCAGCCTGGTTTGGGTTGAAGGGACCTTAAAGCTCCTCCAGTTCCACCCTCTGCCATGGGCAGGGACACCTTCCACTAGAGCAGCTTGCTCCAAGCTCCTGAGTCCAACCTGGCCTTCAACACTGCCACGGATGGGGCAGCCACAGCTTCTCTGGGCACCCTGTGCCAGTGCCTCAGCACCCTCACACAGAACAGCTTCTGCCCAAGAGTTCATCTCAGTCTCCCCTCTGGCAGTTAAAGCCATTCCCCTTGGCCTGTCCCTCCATCCCTTTTCCAAAGCCCCTCTCCATCTTTCCTGTACCCCTTTAGGCACTGGAAGGACATAGAGACATATGCATTCTATACATATACACAGAAAATAATGCACAGAAGAAAAAGCAAGCCTGATTATTGTGGAAGACAGTTCATGTGCTACTAAACTCTTCTGGTCACTTAAAATTGAAGGGGAATGAATGCAAGCAAGCAGTGCCTTTATCTTCCCCACAATCAGCAAGCCCTCATCTCGGTTCCTTATTGCAGACACATGATTCACGGTCAAGGGTACGTGTGGATGCAGGAGGATTTCACCTCCACATCACAGAGTACTTTGAACAGGGAGAATAATGCTGTACTGCCAAACCACGTAATCACTGCTATAGGATTCTTACACCCAGGGGATACCACAAGGTCAGGGGTTTCAGAACTGTTTACAGAGTCCTTAGCTTCTGCCTTCTGAAAGTAGATCCTTTAAGCTGCTGCTGGCTGGGATCTCCTGGCAAATGTAAGCACCTTCTTTTATTCATCAGCAACCCAAAGCCTTGACCTGAGAGCATCAGCATCACTCTGAATCTCAGCATGTCCCTCAGGTGAGGGAATGAGCTGGGTTATGGGTATTTCCGTGCTGTGTTTCATACAGAGCCATGACATTACCTACAAATCCCACTTCATGCCTTACTTTCAAGAACTGCCAAGCACTTGGTAAGTAAATACTATTCATAATCTCTGGAGAGATGGAGCGGGAGCTCTGTTAACCCCTCTGTTGGTGCCGGGCTGCTGTCAGCCTGAGACCACGAGCACCACAGCGACCCAGAGGAAGAATAAGCATGCCCCTGTGTCCCAAATCCCCAGTGCATCCAGGCCCAACTGATTTAGGTCCTAAGTCTATAACAAAGCTGAGACCTGAACCCCCCTTTCCATGTCCCGGGGTCTTAACCATTGCGCTGCCTTTAAGTTAAGCCCTGAAGACAAGACTAGGGGCAGATATCTGACCCAATTCCAACATCTTTTGCAACCAATGCATCCTTTTAAATGTCCTGTGCTCTATGCTGCTCCTGCTCAAGCTCTGTGCTAAGGTCTCATCCCAGCCGGACAACCTGGATCCCAGCATGGATGGGAAGGGTACTCAGTTGCAAAGCCCTGACAAATAAACCAGAGGTGTGGGACAAGCACTTTTCCAGATCCTGTGCATCTCTGAATCTAGGGAGCCATGAAAGAGACAGAGAGGGGTTTTCTCTCCCGAGCATTCAAGCAAGTGATGCTGTGCCCTAACACCAGTCACACCAGTACTACCTCCTCCTCCTCCAGCTATTAATTACCCATGACCAGTGCCAGTTAACATCCTACATATCTGTAGATGAGTAACCCCTAACGACAGTGTTAGCTGATTGAATCAGAGGAGCTTGCCCCTCTGTACTTGCCCTCAGGACCAAAGTGCGCAACACACACTTTTGCTCTATCTCGGAATAGTGGTTGTGTCAGCAAGAAGGAGCCTCTGGATAACACAGACCAAACATGGGTCATTTTATATGGGAACACAGAAAATGTTTTATGTCTTCTCAAGTTATCATCCTGTGGTTCTACAGGCCGCACAATGCGGGTAAAGATGGGATGGACATTAAGACCTAATGCCTAGAGGCATTTATGCAAGTCCTATATAAAGGCAAGCTCCTCGGTGTAAAGCTGAGTAGAGTAGGATCAGCAAATCCCTCTTTTCCCATGGGAACAACCCTGTCCTTTGAAGATGCCTTTGCTCTGCATGTGGGGATGGCTATTCTGGTCCAGTTGCACTTGGCTGATCCAAGGACATGCCCTTAGAGGCAGGGCTGGAGGCAGGGAATATGCAGAGGGCTTCACTGCAGCCTGTAGCAAGTGGGATCTGATGCTCTCCCTGGGTCACTTCGGCGCTTCAGGTCTTGATGTCCTCTCCTGGTCCTTTTTACTGCCTCATTTTATCACTGATGTTAGCTTCCTTCGGCTTTAGATTCCCATTTCTAGTCTCAGTTTGAGCCCTGCTTCAAGTCTTGGCTATAGGGCTCTAACCATTGAGCCAGATGGCCATCCAGCCCCAAGATAGTAAGAAATCATCTCTCCAGAGCAAGATGAGCTCCTTCCATAGGCACAATAGAGTGTTGTGTCCAGCCAGAGCTTGTTCAGCCCTGGCAAGTCTGTGTTAACTCATCACCTCTCATCTGCAAACCCAAAGGATGCTCCTGATACTGCCCTTGAGACAATCAGCCACTGCACTATAAATCCTCCAAGGATAGAGATCATCCTACTAGAAAATTGAGGGGCTGCACATATATAATTGACTAAATGTGACCATAATCACAGAATCCCAGCCTAGTTTGGGTAGAAAGGCACCTTAAAGCTCATCCAGTTCCAACTTCTTGCCACAGGCAGGGACACCTTCCACTAGAGCAGCTTGCTCGAAGCCCTATCCAACCTGGGCTGTCACCCCAAGGGAGCCAGGATGAGGGGTAGTTTATGGCAATCTGATGAATAATCATAGAATCATAGAATAGTCAGGGTTGGAAAGAACCTTAAGATCATTCAGTTCCAACCCCCTGCCACGGACAGGGACACCTCACACTAAACCATGGCACCCAAGGCTATGCCCAACCCAGCCTTGAACATCGCCAGCAATGAAGCATTCACAGCTTCCCTGGGCAACCCATTCCAGTGCCTCAGCACCATTACAGTAAAGAACTTCTTCTTCGTATCCAATCTAAACTTCCCCTATTTGAACCCGTTACCCCTTGTCCTATCACTACAGTCTCTCATGAAATGAGTCTCTACTTGTAGCAGGCAGTCCTGAGGTGGCAAACGCAGCAGGAGCATCCTGTGCTCTAGTGCTTCTCTTCCCCAGTCCTGGAGGAGACACTGGGAGAACAGGATGGAAGTCAGAGCAACTTCAGGGCTGCTTTAAGTGCGGATGGGAATGGATTTGGCTCAGAAGCACGTATGAAGGAAAGAAGCAGAAAGATGTGTGTGTGCCCTGATGACCCATTCCTCATCACTTCCCGAATCTGCCATCTCTGTTTTCATGCTGCAGATCTTTTCAGTGCTGCATAAGACATTTCTTGGCCAAAATGGACCAGTGTTTTGAGTATGCCTAAGAACAGACCAACAGCTTTGGGTATAAATGGGCAGAGGGGAGATATCTCTTTTACTGTCCAATTTCCAACAGCTTTTTTATGTTGGAAGTGCTTTCAGACTTGTGGCAGACCTGATTAACCCCGTGTTGTCCGAGTCTAGAAGTTGAGATGATCACCAAAATATACATACATGCACACACATACGTATATATGGACAGACAAGCACGTACGCACTCGTATATAATGATAATATATAATAATATATTATTATATAACATAATATAGATGGTTGTGGAGGTTTGCTGTATCCACCTAAAGAAACCGACATGGAATTGCCTGCAGAATTATGGATTGAGAAGATTCAATATATGAAGACATAAAGGCAGATACAGAGAAGGGAATAATCTTGTTTCATGCCCATACTCCAGTATTCCAGCATGGGAAAAAATCAATGGGCTAAACTGCAGCCAGGATTTGGGCTAGGAATAGATTAGCTGGAAAGGTTGTGCCATCCTCATCATAGAGTCTCAAAGAGCATGTTAACACTGTCTGCCCAGCGACATATGACATGGATGGACTTGATCCTCCCTTGACATAAAGGGCATGGCCTTGCTGACCTCTTAATAGCCCTTCCCAGCCCTGTTTCTCTCTGACTGCACTGCTGGGAATGGTAATATCATCTGCATTCTCACCTCCACTGCTCTAAGAGGATTTCCCACAGGATGTGCCTTAGCTAATAGGCTTCTGTAGACCTTGAGCGAGGCCAGCTTTAGCATGACCTGCTAGGAAGTGATCAATATTTCTTCCTTCTTACTGACAACAGTGTCCCTACTGGGTCCCATTGCTTCTACTGCTCTGCACTGATTAATAGAAAGGGAAGTGATGTGGTAGGAGGGCTTCTTACAAAATACACATTTCAATGAATATTAAAAGCTTATTTGTGGACTGAAGACCAGAATCCATGCCTTCTGTGTAGGAGGTGAAGGCACCTGGCTTTGAGGACTTACTGCCCTCTTCATTTCTCCATGGAATCATAGAATCATAGAATGGTTTTGGTTGGAAAGGACCTTGAGATCATCCAGTTCCAACCCCCATGCCATAGGCAGGGACACCTCACATTAACCCATGTCACCCAATGCTCTGTCCAACCTGGCCTTGAACACCGCGCTTGACTCTTGAACTCCGTGCTTCTCTCTTAGGGCTTTCAAACTTATGTAATGGCCTTTATCTCTCTGACGACTACAGAGCATGTGTCTGGAGTCCAGATCTCTTTTCTCCCCACACTGATTAGATTTGGGTAGGACACATTGATCCAGATGCTGTTTCTCCAGCACATGGAAAGCATTTCCAGCTTCACCTCTGTCCTTGTGTATCTTCTCTCAACTACATGTTAAGAAGATAGGACACTTTTATTGGTTCAGAGCAAAGGTCCAGCTACTTCAGTTGCATTCAGCTGGAAAAGAGAAGATCAATTGATATCATCTACCTGGACTTGTACAACGCATTTGACACTCTCCTGTGTGATATCCTTGTCTCTAAACTGGAGAGACATGGATCTGGTGGATGGACCATCTGGTGGATAAGGAAGGGGCTGAATGGCTGCGCTCAGAGAGCTAAAAAGACCCAATGTCCAGCTGCAGACCAGTGATGAGTGGTGTCCTTCAGGGGTTGGTGTTGGGACAAAGGGTAATGGCTTTAAACTGCAAGAGAAGAGATTGAGATTAGATGCCACAGATGTAGATGAGCTCTTAGGCAGATGCTCTTCCCTGTGAGGGTGCTGAGGCACTGGCACAGGGTGCCCAGGGAAGCTGTGGTTGCCCCATCCCTGGCAGTGTTGAAGGCCAGGTTGGACACAGGGTCTTGGAGCAAGCTGCTGTAGTGGAAGTTGTCACTGCCCATGGCAGGGGGTTGGGGCTGGAGGACCTTTAAGCTTCCTTCAACCCAAACCACACTGGGATTCATTGAGTCTATGATTCTATGATTCATATAAACCTTTTTTAGGCACTCCAACATCACAGGATGGAGAAAGAGCCATTTAGAGGCTCTGTAGAGGGCAAAGACAACCTAAGTTGTCCAGATCAGGCTTTGTCCCTCAGTTTGCAGGTGCCATCAACAAGCACCACTCATACTTCATTTCCTGGCCTGATCCTGGTGTGGGGTGCACAGAGAGCACTTGCAGAAGCAGCCAACGTGACTCCCATGGTGAGAAAAGGGTTGCAAGATTGGATCTAGTTGGTGCCAACTGCTTGCAGGCATCTGTGCAACCACTCCACTGGGAGCCATAGGAGTGGTGAAACGAGGCTTTTACCTTTGCCCTGCACTCTTTGTTCACTCTGACTTGTCCTATATTTGGCTATGATGCCAAAAATAACATGAGCTCCCCTAAATTTAACACCGTGGCGACCTGTAGTCCATTGATCCCATTGGGAGTTGGACTAAAATGACCTTTAAAAATCCCTTCCAACCCAAACTGTTTCATGATTCAATGATCCATCATACATGATTTCTACATAGAGCTCTGTAATTGCAGGACTGTAAAAGATATTGCAGAAATGGCATGCTTTTCATAGCACGTACATTGCAAGCTATTCCAACATCATGGCAAAGCTCAGGTTATCTCCCAGTTTGGCCAGGCCAGGAGCAAAGACAACCTCATGAGGGATGTCTACAAGCCCTTTCTGCTGTACAACCTGCAGAGTGCTGTTTGGATGGTTTGCCAGCTCATTTCCAAAGGGAATTTCTATTCTATTCTTTGCTCCATCCCTAGCAGTGCTCAAGGACAGGTTGGATAGAGTCTTGGGTGACATGGTCTAGTGTGTGGTGTCACTGCCTATGGCAGAGGATTGGAACTGGATGATCTTAAGGCACTTTTCCAGCCAAAACCATTCTATGATTCTATTCCCAGCTCTTCATTCATCAGGGAGAGGCATTCCCAACCTTGCATGGATTCTGGAGACGGGCTTTGAAATTTGAGGGCCAGTATAAAATAGCTAAGTACACAGGAGAGTCAAAGTCCCAGAGACATACAACAGCAGAGCTCTACCAAGCAGGGTCTTCTGCTTGCTTAATAGCCGATGTCCAAGTAGAAACCCCAGTAGCAGGTAGAGCATGAGGAGGGATGTCAGGTAGGTCCCAGGTCCCTGCTCTGGTGGTTTTATGCTTTCCTCTTTGCAGCTGCACTTCCAGTTTTGTCATTGAGAACTGAGCTCTTTTCCTCGTTGCAGTAACCCTCAATTTAATGGGTGTTACTCCTATAAAGGTGGTGGCTGGTGAGCATACCTGGGAGCTGAGGCAGTAACAAGGGCCTGTTGGGATAAGAAAAGGGGTGAATGGCTTTAAACTGCCAGAGGGGAGATGGAGATGAGCTCTTGGGCAGAAGCTGTTCTGTGTGAGGGTGCTGAGGCACTGGCAGAAGGTGCCCAGAGAAGCTGTGGCTGCCCCATCCCTGGCAGTGTTCAATGCCAGGTTGGACACAGGGGCTTGGAGCAAGCTGCTCTAGTGGAAGGTGTCCCTGCCCGTGGCAGGGCCTGGAGCTGGGTGAGCTTTAAGTATCCTTCAATCCCAAACCAGTCTGGGATTCTATGAAATGACCCATAAAACTTCTCTTCCCCTATTTCTGTAGCATAGAGAAGCCAAACCTTCATCCATGGATTCATTGAGTGTGAGATCTGGGATGGAGGCAGGGGGTGAGGAGAAGCTTTGGTTTCATCCCAGATGCATGGTCTAGGTTTGCATGGTCACAATTCCAAGCTTTGTGCCTCAGTTTCCCCACTGTGTTTGGAGGCTGTTGCTGTCTCAGGACTGTCTGGTTGCAAACACAGAAGTTTGAAGAGCTCACATGAGGAAAACGCACTGTCATGGTTTAAGCCCAGCTGTAACTCAGAACCACTCACTCCCCCCCCTTCCTCCCCCTGTTCCCAGAGGGATGGGGAGGAGAACTGGAGGAATATAACTCCTCTGGGTTGAGATGAGAACAGTCCACTAACTAAGGTATAACACAAACCACTGCTACTGCCACCAATAGTAATAATGGTAAGGGAAATAACAAGGGGAGTAAATACAACCGCTCACCATCCTCTGACTGATTCCCAGCCCAACCCAGCAGTGATCTGACCCTGACGGGTAACTAAGAAGGGGAAAAATCACTGCTGCTGCTGAACCCAGGACAGACACTCTTCATCATGGGGCTGAAAATGCTCCTTTTTGAGAAGTATAATGAGATCAACATGATGCTTCCTAAAAGAATGCAGAAGTCTCACACCTTCCAATAAGGAAAAGCTTTTTTCCTCCCTATTATATATATATCCACTTTCCCACATCTCATTCTCCACACCCTTAATGAAGGAATTGAGGAAATTCTTCCAATCACCTCTTTTCCCTCTTTTCCTACCCTTGTTTTGCAAACCCTTTGCTTCTGGAATAAAAGAGGAGCTGGTTAACTGTCTCTTACTCATTCCCCACTGCTCATTCAGCACAGGGACCAAAGTTCTCCAGCCTTACAGTTAATTTTTAGGCGCTCTAATTTTAGCCTGTAGCTAGGCAGCTATACCCTGCCTTGCTGCCAGCAGCCAAAATGTGACTCGGCTCAGTGCCTTGCTTCAATCTTCCTATCTGTGCGGTGGGTGAAAGTGAGGATGGAGGTTTTTTGTGGTAAAATTCATTTGCAATATTGTGTTTTGGGTTTCATGTCCTCAGCACAAAGCTTGCTCTGAAGCTTCTCTCGCATTCTTGGCCTGAACTTTGCTTCCCCTTGTGAAGAAAGGAGGTGTAAGTGCAGCTGAAAAGGAGGAGAAATGGCTTAATTTCAAAACCTCTGTAATGTGAAATAACTTTTAACTCTAGGAACAAAAAAGCAAGTGTTGCGGAAATAGCTGAGTCAGGCTTTGGGCTCCATAGTGGTTGTACTGGTAACCAGCGTGTTGCAGAAGACATATACTCTTTGTCCCAGTGCTACCAAAGTAGTCGTTGTGTCTACATTGAACATCAGATGGGGCTTTGTACCATAGGTTTTCCTACTGCAGAGTGCACCTGTGCTATGGTGAGCTATCGGAAAGGATACAGGACCAGCATCCTATAGGCAGAGGGAAGATGCCCACTGGGGTTTATCCCTGTGCTCTTCCCCTCCCTGCACCTGTAGGCTGCTCTTCAAACAGCTTTCCTTTTACGGTGGTCAGAATGAATGCAGGCTGAATGCTTGCTTTTCCTTAGTTTCTTCCCTGGGATATCCAGATGGAAAAGCCCCAGGGATGTGCTGATGCGTGCCGGAGGTGCTCATACTACCTGCAGAAATCCCTCCGAACAAAAGGCTTTGGGAGACTCTGCCTTGCAAACATCCCCTTCCTAAGAAAATTCCTTGAAGGACAAATGTGATAAATACCTGTGAGATTACAGCCTGGTGTGACAAGGTCTGGAGAGGGTGTAAAGCATGATTTGGCTCTAAATCAAACCATGGGATAAGGGCTAGGCAAGTCTTTGGGCATCTGAGGTGGATCCAGCTCTAGATGCAAGAGCCAACCAGTGCTCCCTGCTCACTCAGCTCTTTCTGGCTCTGCACATGGTGTTAGTTGTCTTTATACATTGGGAAAACAGTGTCACTTGGCCATGCAGATGGCCTTGTCCAGAGTGACTTTATGCATCAGTAATACATTCTCCTGTTATGCTTCAGTTAGGAAACATAAGAGCTGTGGTTATTGTTTATGCAGAGGGAAGGGCCATGAAGGGAGTTTGTTGATGGGTTCAGAGATACCATGGTCAACACTTATTCCGCTGCTCTGAAAGGCAGCTGGTTCCTGCCCATAAGGAACTCTTCTGGGTATGGAGCATTGGAAAGGACCAACAAAATCAAAACACCTCACTCAAAAGCATGGACTCAAAAGAGAGTCCAGGCACTGCTGGCATGGCAAACCATTTCCCCCTACTCCATTAAGGAGCAGGACCTGCAGGGTTCAACTGGAAGCTGCATACAGGAAGCAGGAGACACCAAGAGAGGCTTTGAAATGGATGAATTAAAGACTAAGGAAAGAGGTGAAGGACCACGCATGAAACTTCTACAACCACCTAAACCCACAATGCTGCTTCAGAAGGATACAGAAGCATAGCTCCCAGCAAGCTTGTGCCTCAGTTCCCCTCTCCATACCTGGGGTTTACACAGCTTTTGGGTTTATTTGAAGCTCTGTGGTCAAGCAGGTGATGCGTGGGGATGTGGAAACACTCATCCCTTAGCTCAGAATTCAGGTCCATAGCTCGGGTGATGTATGAGCCAATGGCATACTTCCATAAATACTACCTGGGATGTGAAATGCTCCCATCAAGGCAGGAAAAAAGATGGAAGGACAGACGACTTTCCATTGCCTCTGTACCAATTGCTAAAAATACCCTTGTGGAGGTGATGGATGGGGAGGGGATGGGTGGGGAGGTGATGGATGGATCTTCATCAGAGCGAGCACAGATGGCCAAGCAACATTTTGCTAACATCACTGCTTGTGAGTGCCTCTAAATGGCACTTTGAGACTCAGGTTACCTTTTTGGCCTATGTGAGCAGTTCCTGGGCTTTCATGGCTGAATTTGCTGGCAAAGGAAGAGGCCACAAGGCCTTGAAGTGAGAGCAGAGAGTACTATAGATGATGTGCAATGCAATGTAAGCACAAAGTCAGGTAGCAAAGTGACCACAGCAGGACTTGGAAAGGGCCTTGTTGCTGTGTTCTGCCTTTTGGCAGTTTCACAAAGCAAACCTTGCTGGTTGGCTGACTCGAGTTCAAACTCCTCGTTCAATCACAGCTCTTATCATATGGTTGGTCACTTACATCACTGATGATAAGGCTTCTACCCCTCCCAGCCCGAGGATGATTGTGGCTCCGAGGGGTGACGCAGGAATGAAAGCAGAAGTTATTTGGATGGATGTCCCTGTGGTGTGGTGGGAGTTCTTCAGTGGAGCACCATTTGGCAACACCAGCTTTGTGTGTTTCCAAAGTCCTCCTGCTCAACACAGGGCTTTCCCTTTCCATGAGGATGCTTCTCATGCACCATGAGTGGTCTGCAATGATAGGAGACCTCATTCACAGCCTGAATTCATCACACTGTGGACCTGATTGTGGTACCCAAGCTACCGACTCTACCATAGAGAGGGATCCATCATGTTTGCAGTGGTCTCAGGAGGAGAAATAGAGGAGAAAATGGCCTTTTCAGATGCTGTGGTTTGCATAGGTGACTGGATTAATGGACAACCCTTCTAGCTGTAAAACCTCTGTTTTTAACACTTCTAGCAGCCCTAGAAACAAAAATCTACCAAAAATACTGCTGCCTGGAATAAAGAGACTTAAAAATCCATAGAGGGTTAACCACAGGCAAGGAAATGACTCTACTTTTAAGTTAAAGAAGGAGAAATGAAGGCAGATAGGCCCAACTTAAGTACACGCATCCTAACATGCTAAATACAGGCAGATTCATACATGCATCCAAACAAATACCTCTGGTCGAAGACACTGAACATTGATGCTTTGTAAATAGGGTATTTTATGTTGTTATACCATAGAATCATGGTTTGGGTTAGAAAGGACCTTAAAGATTATCTGGTTCCAACAATGAGTAACCATAGAGGAACAAAGCTACAGAGCTGCGCACCAGCAGCTGACTCAAAGCACTGCCAACTTGCTCCACACCTTACAAACAGTTCTCAACTCCCCGAATAGGAGCAGGAAGAGGAAAAGAAATGTCACTTTAAGAGCTTTGTTTAATAGGGATTGCCCTAAAAGTTCATTATATGCATTAAAAACTCCAATGTAACTGTGTAAGAGCACGTTACTGCTTTGCTCTAGATTCGGTTACTGCTAAAGAGCAGAAATAAAGGGGAAAACCATTGTGCATTGCTCTTGGATGCAAAGAGCTGTATGACTGCCTCCTGCCCATGTTTCTCTGTCCACAGTCTATGCTTTTGAGGCCCAGGTGAAGTAATAGTAGGGTACTTGGAAGGACGCTGTTGTTCAGGATAATCGTGCCAGAGACGGGTTAATAATAGACAGGGTTGTGTATCTCTTGCGTCAACACAAGTACCGAGGGAAACAAACCAGTTCCAAACCTATCTATCAATGCGTGTCTTTTAGGTGGGCAGAAACGTCCTTGTGGGGAGCAGAGCCAAGATATTGCTGATCTGTTCTTTGGGGCTGTTTTCTCATTTTCAGAGCACCGAATGGGAGAAGGAAACAAAAATGCTGCAGGACAAGTACCGGTAGAACAAGTGAGACGGGAGCCGCGTTGAGCCGGATCCCTGGCTGCTGATGGGGTGAAGGCAGAGGCTGTCCCAGGGCTCTGTGTGTTGTCACGGATCCAGGCTTGACTCCAGAGAAAGGCAGTGTCATGATTGGAACCTGCAGGTCACGCACTGAAGCTGCTGCTCAGGCTCAGGCTGTGGTGGTTGTGCTGTTAACTCCTGCAAGGTGTAGAATCATACAATCACAGACTGGTTTGACCAAGCCGAATATCATCCTCTGGGCCTATTGCCATTGCATAGCACCCCTAAACCGCTCTTAGTGTGGTTTCATTAATGCAAACATTGCTGTCTAATAACCTTCATCATAGATTCACCAACTGGTTTGAGCTGGAAGGGACTTTAAAGCTCACCCAGTTCCAACCCCCTTCCACTAGACCCTTGTTAAAAAGCCTCTCCTTTAGATACTGCAATACTCCATTAAGCACTGAGGGGTTTCTATTATCATTATTGCAATAATAATACCAAATACAATAAAAACATAATTATTATTAATAATACAAAGATTATTTTATTACCACATCCTTCAAGGATGGGCCCTTCAGCATACAGAACAAGAGAATGATCAGGATTCAGAGACTTTGAATCATAAGATCAGAGAATAACACAATAGTTTGGGTCAGAAAGAACCTTCAAACCTCATCTAGTCCAATTGCACCCAAAATACATGAGGAGGTGGGTATGCATCGATAGACAGATGATGGATCTGGCCAGACGATGGTCTCAGCACACTAAAATCTTTCTATCTGTTATGTCATGCTGTCATAACTTGGCAGTATAAATTCATTCAAGTTTTTATTCTGCTTATGATAAGAAAAGCCACCTGAGGCCTTACTTTGACTTGCAGATAACTGTACTTAAGCCAACAGGGGACACAGGCATGCAGGAGCCCATTCCACTTTCACTTAGCAGTGCTGTAGCAGTGATTTATCGCTGTTCTGAGCTCCCCTTTGGAGGTCTCCTCCAAGAGTTGTTGGGCAAGACCCTTCCTTCAGACAGGCCCTTGCAATTTTCCACTGCCTTACCTATTTCAACAGGCCACTACAACAGTTGGAACACAGCCCTGGAGTTAAATAGGGAGTGAACAAATCCTGGTGCCAGTTTGACTCAAAAAGATGGTTATGGGAATGCCTCAGGGGAGTGGGAAGGAAAACAAATCCCTCTTTCACCTCTGAATCCCGGATTTAAGCTCTCCCCAGCTGGAAATACAACTTTTTTTTTGCATAACACACTGTAGACACATGTCCCTGTGCCAAAGAGTGGATGCAGCAGCAGCAGCCTCAGGAGCACCGGGGGAAAATGCTGGTTCAGCAAGTTCTGATCCTGCTCCCACCTGGAAAAACAGCTGAAAGTTGAAGCGGTTTTGGGGGGGTTTTGGTTTGATTGATACCTATATCCCACATGTGGGAAATACATGCTTGGTGCTCTCAAATGGGCTTTGCTGTGAGGGATGTCAAAGTGTTTCTGAAGGCAGATTCGTGTTGCTTTCTCCAAATTCCAGCAGATTTAACTGAGATCAGGAAAGGGACAGAGCCCTGATCCTTTGCCCAGTGGTGTAGCAAAATCCTCCCTTGAACAGGGCCAGATGAGCCTGTTATGAAGAATCTGGTTTAATGTCATGGAAGCTGGGACAGACTTATCTGCCCCATTTGTAAGAATCTGCAGAAATCCCTTAGGTACATTTAAACCTTGATGGAAATCTAAATAACACCTCATTTCTAAGGAATCTCATGAGCACATCCTTAAACATCTTGTCAGGAGAAGAAAAAGAGGCTGGATCAGTGGTTTGGCCATAGCTGCAAGTCAACATCGTGAAAATGAAACTTAATGAAACAATCAAAGCTTCTGTTAATAAAGTCATAGAATCATAGATTTGGGTTGAAGGGACCTTAAAGCTCATCCAGTTCCAACCCCTGCCATGGCAGGGACACCTTCCACTAGAGCAGCTTGCTCCAAGCCCCTGTGTCCAACCTGGCCTTCAACACTGCCAG
>JASSUY010035478.1:0-10263 GCA_032466535.1 Forpus xanthops
GGAGGGACTCTTCATGAGGGACTGTAGTGAGAGGACAAGGGGTAACAGGTTCAAACTTAAACAGGGGAAGTTTAGACCATGTATGAGGAAGAAATTCATTACTGTATGGGTGGTGAGGCACTGGAATGGGTTGCCCAGGGAAGTTGTGTATGCTCCATCACTGGCAGTGTTCAAGGCTGCGTTGGACATAGCCTTGGGTGGCATGGATTAGTGTGATGTGTCCCTGCCCCTGGCAGGGGGTTGGAACTAGATGATCTTAAGGTCCTTTCCAACCCTAACTATTATATGATTATATGATTCTATGAAATGGATGACTAATGCTACCTAAATAGTAGTCATGTATTTTTTCAAATACTAGAGGAATTTTGAATAACAAACTTCTGATGAGGAACACACTGCCACCCAATTAAAAAATTATGGAAGCAACTCTCTGAGAGTTTATGCTTTCCAGAATTTCTACACTAAGGGTTACAGCCATTTGAGGACTCAGAAGGCTAGAGATGTGGGGACACAATCCCCAGTCAGCTAGGCGCACTCTTCGGTATAGAACGCATAGGGATGAAAGCCTGGGCTCCTCATGAAATTAATAGAGAACACAAATGGCCAACTCAGAACAGGAATGAAAAGAGGCAACTTGTTAGCTCCCACCTTCTCACTGTCTGGCCAACTGAATTAATAGAATCATAGAATCACAGAATGTTTCGGGTTGGAGGTGACCTTAAAGATCATCCAGTTCTAACCCCGACACCTTATACTAGACCAGGCTGTACTAAGCCCCATTAAGCCTGGCCTTGAACACTGCAAGGGATGGATCAGCAACAGCTTCTTGGGGCAACCTGTATCACCCTCATACTGAAGAATTTCTTCCTAATAGCTAATCTAAACCTCCCTCTGTTCAGTTTAAAGCCATTCCCCCTTGACCTATCCCTACATGCCCTTGTCAAAACTCCCTATCCACATTTCTTGTTGGGTCTTTCAGGCACTGGAAGCTGCCCTAAGGTGTTCCCGGAGCCTCCTCTTCTCCAGCCTGAACAAGCCCAGCTCTCTCTGGCTATCTCCAGAGCAGAGGTGCCCCAGCCCTTGGAACATCTTCATGACCTCCTCTGGACTTGCTTGAGCAGGTCCACTTTGCTCTTGTGCTGAGGTCCCCGGAGCTGAAAGCAGGATTGCAGGGGGAGGGAAGGGTGTCTTTAGTTGCCTACACACGCCGGCTCCTGCACGCGTGTGGTAAGCGGGTGGAAACGCCGCTCAGTGAGAGCGGCCAGCCGGGGTATGCGGCTCTCCTGGAGAGCGCGGCACCGCATGCTCCGGACCACCTCCAAACCAGCCAACTGAACCGAACCTAACAGCGACAGGCTCGGCGACACCTGCGAGCACCGCGCTAAGCCCCACAGCGCTTCCCGCTGCCCATGCTGCGCCCGCGGGACAGAAGCGCGCCAGCCGGGGAAAGCCCGGTTAGGCGGCACTGCACGGCACGGTAGGGAAGCTAAGAAGCGCTCCCAAGGTCACCGGCGGGGAGGCCTCGGGCGCACCGGGCCTCCGTTAACCCCAGTGGCGAGCAAGATGGGGCGGGAGAGGCCTCTCCTTCCAGCGGCTGCTCCCGCACCTGCCCGAGCTTCGGCCGCTCTCCAGCAGCCTGCCGTCCAGCTGGTCCCACCCCCGAAAAGAAGGGGAGGAAGGGGCGGCCTTCTGCTATGCAGAGCTCACCCCGTGGGGTATAGCGTGAGCGGCTGCTTTCCCTGGGGCCCAGCTTTTCCTGAAACTGTTTCCAGTCTGGCAGGGGCAAAAGGTCTTAGGTACTCTCAGATACTATAGTCATTGTCGCGTTAGGCCTGGGTTTGGTCGTATGCTTCTCTATTATATGTACTGCATAAGAAGGAGCCTAACAGAAAATTCAGATATCCAGTATAATAGAAAATGCACCTCCCACAACAGGCCACAAGTCATATGCACGTAACACTTCTGTCTGAGGCTTTAGGGCAGCTTCTGGGCCCTGTTCTTGTCCTGACACTGGTGATAACTCCTAATGTCTGTTGTGCTCAGAAACTCTGAATAAACCAATAAATCAACTTATTTTATACCACATCATAACAATGAAGATTAGTTGCACAACTTCATTGTGACTTACTGGGAACTTTCCAGGACCAGTTGTTGGCTTGTTCCAGGAACACTGTCTTATATCTCATACCCCTTCAAACACAAGTTTAACAGACTTCAGATCATAATGCATCTGCATTCATTCAGTCACATCACTTCAATATGATGTACAGAAGCCTTTCATTTGCCTTCTAAATCAGGATAGGGGATAGCATAGCAGCTGAAGTACTACTGACCCTGGTGTTCAACGCAAAACTGAACTTTTCTTCACTATTTCAACATTCTCTTCATCAGGATTACATCTCAAGTCAACACGATTTTGGCCCTGGATTCACAGTGCTTAAATTATTCAAAAAAAAAATATGAGCCCCACCAGTTAAATCAAGAAAATATGTTCTAAAGAAAGATAAAACACGTCCTCTGTTTGAAAGCACATTTACAGAAAGCAACTCTATAAACTCATCTCGTAAAACTTATGAAATCTCTAGTTCTTCCATACACGAGGAGAGCTCTCTGCAAACTAGAATATTAGTTTATATTTGTTGGATAATCTAGTAAACCCACATGGGGAGAAATTGGAAAAAGAAAAATGAAGGATTCTTTCAGTGTCGCTTCAGATTGCTCATCTATTTTAGAGCACACACCTATCTGTATTGGAAGTTTTCAGTGTTTCAGAGCTGAATTTTAACTCAAAACCAACCTTTGCTGAAGGCATGAAAACCTGGGTTGTAATAGATGACTGTAGGATCAGTTGTGAAGCTGCCACTAAATGCATTTGTCATTTAATAATTACTATTCTAATCAACAGGAAATTCTGTAGCAAATTGTTTTTACTAGTTACAAACCTGCTTACTTGGCTGCCTGTTAAACTCCGTCCTCTCAGACTGAAAGACTCCAAATAACCACTAAGTTATACTCAACTTTTAATGCAAGTCAAGGTTGGTATTTTCCAAAATCCTCCCTGCTCAATCTGCTTATTCTTTCCAAGTCTTCCACTGTGGTAACATCCTCCTCACTTACCTGTCATAAGGCTGACTCAAAATCAGTGAGGAAATATTCTGCCATTTATGAGGTTAGCAGAATTGGATATGACAACCTGCTCCTCAGGCTTCATTCTTCTGATCTGTGTGTGCTTCCTGCTCATCATACCTGTAGCTTCAGTGTATTCACTGCCATAGTATCCAAGCACTTTAATTATGGAACCATAATCAAAGCTACATAGCTAAATAGCTTATTCTTACCAAATAAAGTTATGCTTGCACCAGAGGTCATACCTCCAGAACAGGCATATTTTAAAAATACCATCCAGTCCTAATGACTAAGATGTACTTTGGAATTTAATGGAAATGCACCCAGTTAATAGTGCTTTGCAGAAGAGAAAAATGGTAAAAAGGTTTATTAAAAAAGCAAAATTATACTGAAGGACATCTCTTTGCAGGCAGAAACTCTGTTGTGTAGAAATTATTGTGACTGGGGGAATCTGGTTTTGCACTGAAAATCTCAAGCATTTTACCACAGATAGACCTGAGGCCTTGTATTTTAATAACTGATTTCATAAAAGAGACCAAGAGCAATAGAAAGGTCGTAAGAGTGATTCCAATCCATGGGCAGTTAGGCAGGAGAGTGCTTCAATGCCCTTTAGCCTTTGAGTGTGCTGCAGAACAGGGGAGTATGGTGCTAAACGACAAATTGAGTTAGAAATATTTGAGCCATAAACCATAGTAAATCTTTTAGCACTTGAAACACCATGTGGCACTCCAAACTGAGAGCAAATGAAGTGTTAGTCTGTGCATGTTTAAAAAGCGTGGAGGCTGTGTTTACTGGATTATTCATTTCTTAACCATATCTCCTTTAAGAGCCTTTGCAAACTGGTGTCATGCATCCCACCAAAGGAAACCACTTACAGAATGTTCCTCTAACATGATTTAAGGAAAAAGAAAATAAATCTATCTCCATGAAAGCAAAATTATTTAGGTTGGGAAGTCAAGAACAGCTAAATTAGGAAGTGGCAGATTTATGTGTGCCTGCATAACCTCTACTCAGCCCTCTTGCAGGTCCTGTGCCCTGAATGAGACAGAAGTCCTGTGGAAAAAATAGTATGTGATTATGCAATTAAAGACTATATCTTAACACAGAAAGGAGCTGAATTAAGGTTCTGTTGGCAGCTATGAATAAGGCATTTCCTAACATATAAGTTCTCAGCTTTGCAACCTGAGCACAGAATTTCTGGCAGGTGACATCTGCAGCTGGCTTTTAAATATAGGTGAAAATTAATTCTAGTGTGATTGCTGAGCCTTTATTTCTACAGAACAGCTTTCAATTTAACTGTGAGGAAGAAAGAATATTAGAGCCATCTGGAAGAAGCTGCTCTTCCTGAAATGGGGAGAATGGCTGTAGCCCTGGAGTGGAGTCAGAAGAAACATTATCTAAAGTTGGCGGTTCTTCCCTTGTTTTCTGGCCAGTGTTGTGACCAATATGCAAATGACAACGAGTCAAAAATTATTACTGCCCTGATCTGAATTTTACTGCCCCCCTTTTTCTGTTTTCTTCCTTATTTTTTTTTTTTTTTTACTAATTACTCTAGTTATCAAGGTCCTTAAACTAGATTCACAGCCATTTGAATTTTTTCCTACCCAGTCTTGAGAGCCTGCTCAGAATTTCTGAGGAAGATCCATACTGACAAGAACCTTAAGTATTGCTACTAAGCCTCTTCTATTCAACAGGATTACAGACTTCCGGAGGGGAGGGGGGGAGGAGAGGGTGGAGGGAAGGGGTGTCGGAAGAAGTTTCCACCAACACTGCTGCCACTTCTTCATGCCGTGTTCTTCTGGGCCTATTCTGTTCTGACATGACCCTTTCACAAGTCCTGGAGAGCACAAGCATTTCTGCTACTTCATTCACCAACTTCCTGCTTCTCTGCTAAAGGTATACAACAGAAGCCAGCATAAACTTTGACTTCAATTCAGGTTAACGTAGCTCTTGCTATTTTAATAATCCTTGTCTTTGTTTTATGGATTTAGTCAAGGAAATCAAATAGTAAAAATCATGTTAAGTGCAATGTTAGATAAGTGCCAAATTGATGAATGAAAAGTTACTATAAAAATGTCTGCACTGTGTAAGTAAATGAAATTATAAAGTCATTGCCCGTCTACTGCATATGTAACATTTTGGTTGAAAAGTTAGTACAAAGCTTATCTATTCTGAGATTTATATGAACAGAAAGTGCCTCTTCCTCCATATCGTAAATGTCAAGTAGTTTCTAGCCAGGAATAAATATTTACTTTCAGATTTTAAATACTTCAGGAAAAAGAAAACAAAGAAAACAAAAAAAGAATAATAAGGAAAAAAATGGCTGCTCAGGTTTGGAAATATTTCCATAACCAAAGTTGCTCCAAAACATTGTGGTTCTCCAACATTGCATCCTCCAAAATACTGTATATAGGTACAATTAGGACACCGTCATCTCAACAACATCATGAAGAATTTGAAGTATTATTTCTTATTCATGAAAGAAAACTGCAGTACTTATCTTTTAACTTAGACTATTTCACTCCAGCATCTCAAAATGAACCAGCCAAATAGTTATCAAGGTGAACAATGCTTTGAGACTACGGTATTAAATCCAAAGTGAACCAAACTTCAAGGAAAAAAAACAGTACAAAGCAATGCTACAATGGGACAAACAACTAAAGCTTGCAGAAGCTATGCTGGGTATTTTGGGATTAGCTCTCCTACAGTGTTCATTTTAATGGAACATTATCATGATGGAAAATGTGGGTCCTGGAGTCTGTCACCCTTACCCAGGGTGCCAGTCAACCTTTCTGATGGATTTCCACGGCCTTCAATTTTGTCTATATCTTCTTGTATTACTAAAACAGAGAAGGGATTAGGGAAAGTCCAGGACTAACAGCTGGACCTCCCAGAACAGCAAATCTAGCAACAAGGCTGTAACCAAAGTGATCCTTCCACGACAGAAGAATGCTCTGTCAGTGAGGAACCGATGGAAGAAAAGTGGTGAGAATTGTATCTGCAGTCTCGGAAGAGGTTATCTAAGTATGCTACATGACACGGTACAGAGAGGAAGCTCTGGAAGCCTTTGAGCCTAGATTCAAAATTTACAAGGAACTCAAGGACCACTTCTGGGAGCAAAGTGGAAGATGGCAAAAGGGTACCAAGCTGGATCCCATCTGAGAAGCTATTTAGCCATGTCAGTGCCAGGCTGTGCCACAGCAAGCAGACCACACGAAAAGGAAATACTGGCTGCCACATGAAGAGCAAGCGCTTCACTCTGGTAAAGAACAGCTTGTGAAAAGGTAGAGCTGTCAGCTTCAGGGTGTGTATTGTGCCCAACAGGCAGTGACACAGGAGTTCTCAACTTTGAGAATTCTTTCACTTCAAAAGATTTCTCTTGAGTATGATTATACATGCTAGCAACAGCAGGCTCCTTTGAGGCACCTTTTCCCTTATAGCTATATTTACCTAAGAAATTTTATGCACAGAAAAGAATAAGTGAAAGGGAATGTTCGGATACATGACAGGAATGGCCTTTATTGTTATTTCTTTTTCAGCCAGGCCTTTGTTTTTCTTTTAGTCAGTCTGACAGTCATAAAAAGCTATTGTAGGTGCAGCCCACTGAGAAACAAACCACAGCCCTCCAAGCAATGCAGAGGGTAGGGATCATTTTGCTGTTAGCGTGCCATTTGGAATTCATGCAATGCATCTGCTTACTCTATTAAATTAAATCATTTCCTGTAGCAATTGAAGAAGGATGAAGAAAATAGTTGGTATTATAAAAGCATTGTTTGATTGGCCTTATGCTCTGTAAGCCACTAGAACATGTTAGCTTATAGGTTTGGATTGAAATATCTCTTACCTCACGTCCATTACCAACATGACACAAATTTGAAGGGCTGCCCCTGAAGCCAGCAGCATTGCTGTAGATACACAAGCTGTAAATGAGACAAACATCTGTCTCTAGTGTTTTTCACTCTGTTTTGCTTTCCCCAAATTATGTATTCCCTGCACTGCAGGTTCCTTTCTCTCTGGTTACTCACTGTTTTTCAGCCAGTGCTCTTCCTGTGGGACCCTCCCGGGTGTCTGCTCCTCCCTGCATTCGATAAGGAGATTATTTGGAATGGCAGCAGACAAGCACAGGTGGTGGGACCACCTGCTACAATCTCTTCAGCCTTTTGGGCAGAGTAGTAACGCTGGGTTTAACTTTTGTATTTTCTTTCTTTTTTTTTCTTTTTTTTTTCTTTTTCTTTTTTCTTATTAAGAGTTATTTCTTATAAACTGAAGTTAGCTGTCAAGTCGTTTATTCAGGGGTCTGAGAAGAGGAATTATGAAAGTCATTGTTGTCTTGGTCCTGGAAAAATAATTTTCTACTATATTGTACCTGTGACAACAGGCTCATGCTTTGCATTATTTCAAAACCTCTGGCAGGCCAAACAAAAGCACAGCCCCAAACCTCTTTTTAAGCTGCATTCCCCATCTCTCCTTTCTTTGCCTAACAGTTTCACATGCCTTATTACCCATCTGCTCCTGCCAGCTCCCCAGTTTTACATGGCCATACACAGCAGTAACAGGGTATCTCACTCCCTCATTTGGCTGTGTTAGTCAGTCTCACACTCAGGGGATACCGACAATAGTGATTTATTATGACAGAGGGTTTCTTCTTGGTATAAATTTGCCCAGTGTCTATGCTTGTCATCTTCTGCCACTCTCTGAAGTTCACTGCTGGTGCAAAGCATTTTGCCTCGTGATGGCAGGATGAAGTTGCACACATGGGCACCAGTGATACATCAGTACAGACACCAGTGCCCTCTATGTATGCATTGCCTGCATCTGGCAGCTGGTGCAGATTTTATTGTCTATGCAGACACAATGTGGACATAAATTCCTGGAACCACTATGAACCACAATTCAGAAAAGTAAGCTACTAGCTTGTAGGGCAAACAGAGTAAATAGATAATAATAATAATAATAACAATAATAATAAATAGCTCAGTTTGGTCAGGTTCCTGTTTATACAAAAAATAATTAAAAAATAATGGTGTTTCAAACCAAGCCACATTTCCAAGAACTTGCTATAGTGAGACTCAGGGTCAGATTTTCCCAGTTTAGCCCATGAAGGAAGATAATTACAATATAGAGAAGACAGCTGACCACCAATTTAAATGCAGCTTCATACAGCTGGAGTCCAAATTAGAATCAGCAAGACCTGAATCCCCAGAAGTACACTGACAAGAAATATCTAACACATAGGTTTGAGAGAGATGCTACAGTTTTCAGCCAAGGGAAGCAAATACCTTCTCAGCTTATTACATGTTCATGTTTGTGAATTTGGCAGAAACATTTATGTTAGATTTTAACATACCTCTGGAAAAATTTGGTAAAATGTACCTATATAATTTTTTCTTACAGTAAGGTTGGGTTTTCACTTTCACTCACCTAATGCCCAATGTAGGAAACATCAACAAGCTCTGGGGTCATTTAATGGCATGTATCTCTGGGAGCACAACTAGAAGCATCGAATGCAAAACAAGCTTTTCAAGTGCACTTGTTCCAAGTGCTCTTTAGGGCTCGGCAGTTAACTGAAAGGAACGGATTTTTAAAGTCACTTGAGAATCTGAAGATAGAGGATTTATTCCCGAGCTGATGTGCAATGTTAGGCGACTTTTTTCATCTCAGTATTTGTTTCTGCCTGCAGAAACCAAGGATAATTTTATTTCTTTCTGTCATGTTTGAAAGGAAGATGCCTAGTCACATTATTATTCGTTACTGAATGCTCGTAGTCATCATAGAATGGTGCTTCATTAATTTCTATTTATATATTCTATCCCTCTGGTTTTGGAAGCAATATTTTGTAACATCTTAAGTCTGATGCAGACAGTGTTTTGTTTATGTTGTACATGTCATCTTTTACTGAGATTCCATCATTTTCCGTGGTAATTTACTCACCCCTTAGCTCATAAGGTGACAGACCAACAGTGATAGACATAATTGAACACACTTCCATCTTTAGAGTGCACCGATGATGCAAAGATTTACCTATGGTCATGAATGGAATGTGTGCAGATTCTGTTTCATAAAGAAACAGTGTGTATGCCATTCTCCTCAAGAGTGTGTCTTTTGTATCTTCAATACCTACAGGAGTGATAAGGAATGCAGAGTTTGCATTCCTCCAGATACGTTATCTGAAAGTGTGTTCCTCTGTTTGCTTTACTTCTGGTTTGTTCAACTAGCCCTTCCTGGTAAAGAGAGACATGTTTATACATTCCATTTTTCTTGGTCTTCTTGGCACCTTGCAGTCAAACACTACTCCAGATTGATCTGTTGATTTACAGTGCAGTGGAAGTACAGTCTGTGTCAATTTCATGAACAGACGCAAGAGCGTACTCTCCATCTGATGATTTAATTTCTAGCTTTCCAGCACCTTTTGTTATTTCAGAGTATTTTTCCCTGGTGGGAACAGGCACATTCAGCTGTTGTTTTTATGCTGAAAAACTGTCTGGAAGCACTTGCTTTTTTTTTTTTTTTTCCTTACCAGACACATCTTTCAGCATGTTTCCAAAGGCTTGGGATCAGCACATTGTGTTGTGACGTGCATACTTGACATTACTTTGTTCTCTGACTTCCTTTTGCTTGCAGTCTTTAGGAAGTTATCTTACAATTAACAAGAAATTTTGAGTCAGTGTTATTGCAGACCCAGCACATTGTCTTCTGCCATCTGCAAAGAAGAAAGCTTGGAAAAGCAGGAGGGAAGAAAGCCATTTTAATGTTTTTAACTGGCTGAACCACATAGGAGTCTAGCTTCAGTTCACTGAATAGAGTCATAGCTCTGACTGCAGCCAGCTGAGGAAAAAAATTATTGTATTACACACTACAAACGTTGTCTTAATTAAATGCATTAAAGGAAAAGCTAGGGCATTACAGTAACTGTCCTCAGATTTCATTTAGTACATCCTTTTTCTGTGTTTTGCTCTGGTTTAGTTATTGCCTCATCATATAGCAAAAGTGAAAAGGTATATTTTTTCCTGAGAAGTTTATGCAGAATTGATTGGTTTTGGTTCTCAACTTTGCACCTTCATGTAAATGAAGCATGTTCACTTATCCTGTAATCAAAGCTGATTAAAAAAAAAAAAAAAACACAAAAAAAAAAAAATA
>JASSUY010035479.1:0-25014 GCA_032466535.1 Forpus xanthops
TACCTTAGTTACTAAACTGTTCTTATCTCAACCTGTGGGAGTTGCATTCTTTTGATTCTCCTCCCCATCCTCCTGGACTGAGGAAGAAAGAGAGGGGAGTGAGTGAGAGAGCAGCTGTATGAGTTTGATGAGCCTCAAACCACGACACATATATACCATTTTTCCATGTCAAGCAATAAGACGTGTTGAGTAAAAGTAAAGTGAGGTAGGCTATAAAACAAGGATTGTTTCAGTTATATGTCTAATGCTCCAGTAAGAGCATGCTGAACTTGCCTACCAATGCTGACAGGTTTTTTCCAAAATGACTGAATATTGCCAGTTTGGAAAGTCTTTGTTGGGAGTTTGAATACAACAAGGAAAATCAAATTAAATTATGTTTTTTAAAAAAAAGGAAGTGTTGTCTCAGAAGTCTGCAAGTCTCATCAGAAAAAATGATTGTCATTGCCCAGCTACTGGATATAACCCTGAGTACAAGGCCAGCCTATGGGAGGAAATGTAAGCAACAACACGCTAACTAAAGGATACACATATAAATCCTGCTCGTCATGATTGGCAGCTCCCCAGGAAGTGTGCCCACTTTACCCCAAGGCAGTCCCTCAGTTTCATACTGATGGTGTGGTTCAACCAGCAACGTGCCATTTCGGATATGTGTCTGGCTAGTGCTCCCACATTACAGTGTAAGTGCTGCACTGAGCTCCAGCAATCAGAGCAACAGTTCTTGGGGATCTAGCAGGGAAAACTGGTAAGACATTT
The DNA here is from genome assembly GCA_032466535.1 of Forpus xanthops. Lineage (NCBI taxonomy): Eukaryota > Metazoa > Chordata > Aves > Psittaciformes > Psittacidae > Forpus > Forpus xanthops. The sequence continues at coordinate 754 of JASSUY010035479.1, forward strand.
TATGTGACAGCAATAACAGAACCACAACAAGCCATGTGATGTTTGTATATGGACCTCATTTTAAGTGTGTTAAGCACCAGCACAGATATGGCTGCTGCTGCCTGCTTGATGTAGTTTGAACTTAAATATTAGACAAACCATAGAGCCTGAACTGTCAACATGCACTTTGCATTTTCATGACCTTCACCCACTTGCATATTCTGACAACACCAGAGAGGGCTCTGCCCCTTCTATTTCAGTGAGCTGTCCTCAATTAGCCAGTCAGTGGTGTTCCACATTAAGGGAAGTTCACTTTCTAATCTAACCAGTATTATTTTTGAACATATTCATTTTATCTACCCTAGGACTTATACATTCATTTTTGCCTCATATACGTCCAAGAAAAAAATCAGCATATAAAGTATGTTTCACAAGTTAGATGACCAATCAGAATGGAACTTTAACATCCATTATGCTTGAAAACAGACTAAGAAGTCAGCCAAGAGGAGCATATTCACAGACTTGGTTTAAAAGTTCCTCAGCATTTCAGATGTGCAGTTCTACAGTCTATATGAATGTTAATCAGATACAGAATTCAAAGACTATGCCCTGCATTTAAAGCATGTTATAGTTCAGAGTCTCATATTCTTAGATAAATACAACCTACACAATCCTTTACTTGACCCGAGCTAAGATCCACGTAGGAAAAACAGTGAAAGAAAGATGGAAGGAACACATTGCATGTGAAGATATGAAAATAAAATCATGTTATTCCATCTTATTTCTGCAGAAATCAAGCAGTCATAACTTATTGCTTCCATGCTGCTGATGAGAGGGACAACTACAGATTTTCAAACCAGGATCTTGAGCCCATGTCACCCTTCAGGCTTTAGCTTTTTTGGGAAAAAAGGCAGAGAGGGCAATTCCGTTTGTTCTCTCAGCCCACATTCCAGTTTACAGCCAACTGATATACCAGCCATATCTAATTTAGCCAAGTTTTTCTCTGGGAACCTATAACCATGGATAGCTACTGATACAGAAATAACTTCTCCAAAGTAAAGCATGCCCAAAGGTACCTAGTTCTTATGAAAACTACTTAACACAGCATCCATTCTGAGAGGCGTTTCTCCATACAGCTTAATCCTACTATGACTCCAGTAGATACGATTTATTACCCTATCTCTGACTTTGAAAACTCCTGCACCATTGAGAGCATTGGTCCTTCATGTGTGTCTGACCTGCACACACAGAAGCTCTCTTGCACAGACAAGCTGTTCCAGCTCAACCAAGTCCCTCTTGATTCTAAAAGCTTCAAAAGTTAATACTTATTGCTGCCTAGAGAGAACCACTCTGAGCAAACAACCCAGCCCTTGCCTGAACTCTGCAGAAGTTGGACAAGAGGATAACTTACCTGCTTTACTTTACCTGCTCAAATGTGCAATCACCTCCTTGCCTTCTTATGCAGTCATGCAGCAAGTGATACACAAATGAACAAAGGAGATCTACGTGTAGCATTCATAAAAGATAACACAGGAATTCCCAGATTTCACTATAATCATTATTCAGCTTCCTCTGTGCAGCTGCATCTCTCTAGTGGGGCTGATTCACAGCTGGTAAAGAAGATCTTGATGCTTCTACTTGTGTGATAAAATCTAATTCAAGTGATGCACTAGCACAGTTCCTCAACAATTAATGTCCTCAGTGTTTAAAACTAAATCAAAACGTGCTTTCATGTTGTATTTGTTTCACTCTGCTTCTGGAAGAACTGCACCTCTGCATATTGCTGGATGTCTGAAAGACCACAGGAGGGTTAAACTAACTTCAGGTGAATGCATTTTGCAAGGTGGAAGTTTTTGTACTTCTGCAGGCAGGGGAAACTTGATGACAAAATAAAACTCACTTTAAATTCTGACAATGAGAAACAGAAGAAAGTTAGCACAAGAAAATGAATCTGTGCCTTTATATCTGAATTGTCACTTTAATGCAGTCAGACTTGCAGAAAAAAAGTAAGCTGGATGTACCATATCAGCTAAGCAAAAGATATCTAAAATGTTAGTTTCCAAAGTAAATAAGACTTAAGGAAGCAATACAGAAAAAAAAGTTGAGTACAAAACCTAACAACAGTAACGAGAGACAAACAGAAAATATGTGCTAAGAACCTCAAAACATGCAGCTAAAATATGACTGCCTTCCTCTTTTATGTAGCATTTCTCTGTATGTGAATTGAGAATGGACAAATGAAAAGAGACATGGAGATTAATGCAAACACATTTAGAGTAAATTAAGCAGAGAACTGTGGGCCAAATTGTGAAACGCAAACTACCTGTTGGACAAATTCATAGGCTATGCAATCCAAAGTCAGACACAGGATTGAAGTATGCAGACTTACACACACATTTGTGTTCAAGTTTGGATATTTCAGCAAACTTCCAGATATATCAGAATATGCCAGAAAATATTCTAGAGTAACAAAAAAATGTTACAGGACTCTTCACTGTTAAGACCTCTCTAGGTGAAAAAGTATTTAAGCAGTATGAAATAATCTTATCTGCAGAACACAAGTAAAACACTTAGGTTAACACAGACACCTGGGAATTCTAATTCTAGTCCTTAAAATATTCATAGTCACGTTCCTCCAGTGTTCGACCATCCTCTTGATAAAACAAACAAACCCTACTATCTAGTCAGAAGTTTTCCTTGTTACAGTGTGTCTGCTGCCTCTTGTCCTTTCACTGCAGACCTCCAAGAGAAGCATGAGAATGTCTTCTCTACAATGTCCCATCTGACACCCGTAGACTATAGCAAGACACATCTCAACCTCTTGTTAACACTGAGCAAAACAGTCCTCTCAGCCTCTCCTCATGTATCACACATCCATATCCCTAGTCACCCTGGCAGTTGGACTTGCTCCACGACATCAACGACTTCCTCATTCTGGGGAACCCCAGACTAGGGACAGGACTCCTACTGTGGTCTCACAAAGGCTTAATGAAGAGGAACATGCCCTTCCCTCAGCCTGCTCTCCACAGCCATGTTCACAGAGCCTGAGGTGTGGTTGGCTTTCCTCACCCCAGGGCACACAACCCTAGGGTCTTCTCTGCAAAGCTGCTCTCCAGCCAGCCAGACCCAGCCTGCACTGCCCTTGTAGGGACACTCCATTGCAGGGCAGGCCTGTGTATCTGCTCCTGGTGAACTTCATGAGGTTCAGGTCAGCACAATTCCTCACCTGTCAAATCCCTCTGAGCAGCAGCCTGCCTCTCCAGCTTCCTCTCTGATCTGAGATCATCTGCATTCTGGCAAACACTGAGCTTCACTCCATTGCTCAAGTTGGTAAGAGACATTCAACAGTTTTTGGTCCTGTATTGACTCATCGGGGATGACTCTAAAAAATTGTTAACAGATCAGCTCTGTACTGCTGATTGCCACTTTCTGAGCCATATGTTCCACATAGTTTTCCACTCAGCTTGTCATACACTAGTTCAAATCAGATCTCTCCAAACTGGCTGCAAGGATACTACAGCAGACCATGTAAAAGCCTTGGCAAAGTGAAGGAAAAGTGGAGAGCACTGCTCTCCTCTTGTCCATAGACAGAGTCATCTCACCAACAGCAGAGACCAGGATGGTCAGGATGGGTTTGCCCTTGATAAACCTACACTTTTGTTCTCAGTCACCTTCCTGTGTTCTATGGGGATTTTCTTCATAGTTTTCTGGAAAGCAAGGTGAGGCTGACCAGCCTGTACTTCCCTAAATCCTGCTCGCCTTTTCTCAAGATGAGCAGTTTGCCTTTTTTCCAGGTAACAGAAAGCACCTCCTGCTTTGAGGAGGTTTCCCTTGAAGATAACTGCCTTTTTTTCAAGTCATTTTGCTCTCCATTGCTGTCTCCCATGGGATCCTGCCAACCAGGTCCATAAAAAAAAAAAAAAAGAAAGACAAAATCTGCTCTCCTAAAACCAAAGACCCTGAATTACTGCTCATCCTTCTTGTCTGTCTTGATCTTAAATTCCACAACCTCATGGGCACTCCCACCAGCTATTAAAGGCTGCTACTTATAGCAGGCCCAGTAGAGATCACCATTAGCTGTCTTGCCAAGCACTCATATCAAAACATGGTCCATGATACTCTCCAGAAATCTCCTGGATTGTTTATGCCTTTCTGTTTTGCCACAGGTATTGGGGTGGTTCAAGTGCTCCCTGAGTACCAGGACCTGTGATCATGGGGCTTCCCTAGACCTCCAAAAAACACTCCAGCTACTTCACCAGGAAGTCTGCAGTAGACACCCACCATGACATCATCCACATTGATCTGACCTCTGTGCCTTACCCGTAAACTCTCAACTGGCTCATACTTTTCAGAGCAAAGCTCCATGTATTCAAGCCACTCCTTTGCATTGAGCACAACTCCTCCTCCTTGTGTTCCCAGCTTGCCTTTTTTAAAGGGTATGTATACATCCATTCCATGGCAACCATATCTCTCTAATTGCAGTGAGAACATAGCTCTGCAACTATGCATGGATTCCTGTTTCCTATGCTATGTGTATTCATGTACAGGCACTTGAGATGGGGTTCAGTCATGTTACTTTCACAGGCAAACTTTGAGAGCCTCCTCCATTATGCTGTCAAATGCTAGAAAAGTGCTCACTTTCCCCATGGCTCCACTACTCTTGTGGGTTTGGTCACCATCCCCCAGTGAAATCAGTTTAAAGCCCTTCTCAAAGGCAAACCTAAGTTGTTGGCAAAGATACTTTTGCTCCACTTTGTTACTACTGCTCAGGAAGGCTCATTCTTCAGAGGTCAAAGAGGTCATAAAAGTCAAAGACAAAATGACGAAGGCCAAAGTGACACCAGTGGCATACTCAGGTGTTTATGCTCCTACCCAAGCCCATCTTTTTCATTGGAAGGATATAGGAGAGCACTACTCGGGCTCTCATGCCCTTCATTCTCTCTGAGCACTCTTGATGAGCTTAAGGTCACCCCTCACAATGCCAGGGATGCCCATGTTGGGCAAGAAGAGGTCCTAGTCTCAGGTCCAGACCAGCCTCATCAGACTCTCCACAGTACCCCAGATCTGACTGCCCAGAAAGAGACAAACAGCCTGAGACATCAAGCCAAGACTGCAGATGGGTACCTCCATCCCCCACAGGAGAGAGTCTCCAGCCATAATCACCCACCACTTCCTCACAATGCTGACAACCAGTGGTTCAGGCTCATCCCTCTCCAACACCTACCCTGACAGAACTTGTTCTTCCTCATCTGTTACCATGGCACTATACCTACCTTATAAATGCACATCTGCAGGCAGAGAACGAGCCTGCCTTCCGCTGCCAGCAGTCCCAAGTTTCCACTCCTCCTCATCTTGGGAGTCTCTATCCAACACTTACATGAGCATAGCTTCTATCTGTCCCTTCTTCCATGCAACGTGGGATTTGTGCTCTTCTACTCTCCGCAAAGATCCTGTCAATCTCCTGTTTCTGCTCGCTATGGCTATGCAACCTGCTCTGCCCCAGACTCAGGAAGAAGCACCAGTCACTCCCTGCTGTCCAACAACTGCCACATCTTTCCTTTGAGGCTCTGTTTGGGCCAAGCTTCCACATTGCCAGGGGCAGTTGCTCCAACTATGGCAAGAAAAGCATCCTTTCGGGTGCCCACTCCAGCTGCCTCAGAGTTTTGGGTGCCTTCTGCACACCCTTTCATGCTGCATTAACTGCTAAGTCCTTGTTAGCCACCCCACATCACAACAGCCTTGCAATGCTTTTAACTGCTTTAGAAAGGAATGCGGATGCAATAGAATAAATAAAGAAAAAAGAAATAGAAAAGCTTGACACAGAGCAAAGTTATAATTTTCTAAACCACTAAAGCTAGAAATATTTCCTCTCTCCCAACACCAAAATCCTTTTACTGTTTGTTAAGGCAATTCTCTTGCTTTTTACAGATTTGTATTCTACCCAGTACCAGCACAGTGGTATTTATCAGCATACAAAAGGCATGTCAACTCCTACTCTCCTCTTAGATAGCACTTAGCCTCAAAGACTCTCCACAGATAGTCCTATGATGTATCCAAGGAAAAAGCAGTTTTAAAATAATTATGCAGAGGATGTGTTCCCATGCAAAACAACAAATAATCATTAAAGGGCCTCCTCTCTTTCCAAGTTGCTTCTTTAAATACTCATTATAGAAGCAAATGAGGTAAGAGAAGAAGCTGAGAAAACTGTAAGGCATTATTCCCTGCCTATAATTCTGCTTGCTGAAGATAAAAACCACATGATTTTTCCTCTCAAGCCATTGGATTTCAGGTCCTTATTTGAGTTAGGCCAGAATTTTCTCCTTGTAATATTCGTTTCTGTCCAAAAGCTGCTCTGCTGTTTCTAATTTGAGACCTCTCCAAGAGCTTTCTAGTTTTAAAGTTACCACGATTATCAACTGGTACACAACAGCTGAAGTTTTCCGGGCAAATGTTCAATATTACAAGTGATTTCAGAGAGTGAAAAGGATGTAAATCAACACTTATCTGCCTAAGAATGCCACAGTGGTTCACAAAAAGGACACACAGGCCTGCTCACTATGAAAGTCACAGTAGCAAAGGTTTCTCAAAATTACTAATCTCAACGACTAGATCTACCTTAACATATCAGGAGAACTTTCTAGTTCCCAGTGCACACCAAATAACTCCAACACAGCACTGAACTTCAGTATGTGTTGCTGTGGAAGATAGAAAAAATCTTTGGTGTATGCTACAACAGGGTTTCTGTCCAGATGATCAGGAAGAGCAAGTTAAATCTGGATACAGCTTGTCAAGTTGTAGATAAAGTGTTTTATTATCACCCTGTATTGATTCTGAATAAGCACTAATAAGGAAGGATGCTCTTGTGAACTTCTTGTACAGCTTGTCTAACACTCCACTGAATGCCTCCTACTAAAAACACGCTGTCCCCAGGGTCACGAACAACTTCTGCAGTGCCTTCATACTCTTTCACGACTAGAGAAACTACAGGTTTGCAGCCTACCAAAAAGTGGAAATGTGGTAAATGTGCTGCTTTATGGGAAGAAAATTATTGGCCTCAAGTTTTGTTCCACCAAATGACAGAAAACAGAACATGAAGGAGCCTTCAGAGGTCAGACTCATCTGCTTCCCAGGCTGTCTGACTGCAGCTAGAAAAAGAGAGAACACAGATAATCACCAGTCTTACTGTAGCCATGGGATTGCATAGTTATAGACAGCTGGAAAGTATTTATTTCTACTTAAGGACTGATCTAATTCACCTTCATTAAAGAACTGAAGTGTAATGCTGGTTGTATCACACTAGGGAGCTGAAACCAATGAGCAGAAATTCAGTCAATATGGTACCTCTAACCATAAAAACTCTTCAGAATTTTTGATCCACTTAAAAAACTGTTACTGGAATCAAAATACTGTGCTCAAGAGCCAAGTCACTGCTTAAAATTATGACAGCTCTGCATGCAAGTGTAGTGGGTCAGCCTCGGTAGGAGTTAAGCTCCCATACAACCACACACTCTCTCCCTTTCCAGTGGGATGGGGCAGAGAATTGGAAGGGTAAAACAGACAAAACTTGTGGATTGAGATAAAGACAGTTTAATAAATGAAGCAGAGGCATGTGTGCAAGCAAAGCAAAATAAGGACTTCAATTACTAATTTTCATTGTCAGTCAGATGTTCCAAAATCCCCAGGAAATCTGAGCTTTTTCATATGCAACAGTGATTTGGAAAGCCAAACACCATAACTGTGAACATTCCCCCTTCTTCCTTCTTCCCCTAGCTGAGCACATCGCATGTCTGGGATAGCCCTTTGGTCAGCTGGAGTCAGCTGTTCTCTCTATGCCCCTTCCCAGCTTCTTGTCCATCCCTAATCCACTTGCTGGTTGGGTGGGGTGAGGAGCAGAAAAGGCCTTGATGCTGTGCAACTACTGTTCAACAATAACTAAACCATGGGTTCTCAGCATTGCTTTGGTCACAAATCCAAACCACAGCACCATAGGAGCTGCTATGAAGAAAATTAATTCTGTCCCAACCAAAACCAGTACATCAAGATAGAAAGACAGCAACTGCACTTGTCCATAAGCACACCCTCCTGAATAATTAGCAAAACCAGCAATGGCAGCTATAGGGATATACTGTACAGAGATACACATGAAAGCAAATATATCTAAAATAAGGGAGGAGGTAAGGAAAAGACAAGAAAAGGAGATGGGAAAGTAGAACATGGAATTAGGATTACACAGAGAACTTCACAGAGCAGCCAACCATAGCAAATCAAGAGCATGTTATTCAGGCACATAAAACCTTCGACTCCAATACTGCAGACTCATAAATGTTGTAGGAGTGTTGCAATGCATTAACTTTGGAAAGCCTCAGCCACACAGTTAGAAATAGTAAGACATCACAGAACCTATAGACAACAAAAAATAAATAAAACAGCATGCTGGTGCTGATGCTATTAATGACAGAAAACATCACTTAGTGAAATTAAACCACTTCAAACCATACAGATGATAAACTATTATGTGCTTCCAGTATGAACAAAACAGCAAAATGACAAAACAGAACACCTCAAGGCCTCAGAAGTCTTTAATATTAACAGTCTTTCTAAGAGTAAACAACAAGCTGACAAACAGCTCACCTACCTGCCCACTTCCTCCGCTGTTTCTCCTCAAAAAACCTGTTCATGCCTTACTTCTCAGACCAGCTGAACCGTGCCACCTCGTGGATTCCGACCAGAAGCACAGCCCGTCAGTCTACCAACAGTGCCCATCCGCGGGGCGGGGGGGACGGCAGGTGGTGATGGCAATTCGCAGCCCTTCTTTGGGGCTAGTTTTTGACACAAACCAAATGAAACAAAAAGCCTCTCGTGATTGAGTTCCACATTGCAGGAAGCCTACAGCCTGCTAGCAGCAATAGCAATACTGGTTACATGGTCGCTGCAATACCATGGGAGCTTCCCAGCAGGCAGAATGTTCCTGAGCTCTGCACAGCCCCATTCCTCCGCTGCCAAGAGCTGAGTGGAGGCTTTTCATCAATGCTGCTGAATCTCAGGTATGTGGATTTTTCAGGGCTCCCATGTCTTCTGCTCTTGAGTTGGAAGCAGGGAGAGGCATAGCAACACATAACAGTCCCAGGTCTACCAGCATCGGGTCATTCTTGGTAACAAATTCCCCCTAAAAACACTGTTCCAGTTGTACCACCAGGCAGAGAAGACAGATCAAAAATAGCAATGAGGTATGTCCAGAGACTTCAAATGAACAGTTTAGGACACAAGGAGTAGCTACAGTAGGAAAGCTGTGAGATTTCTGCTTTCTGCTGAGATGGAATTATTTCTCCCCATAGCAGCCCACACAGGACTGTGCTTTTATTTTCTCCCCACCTTGCAGCCTTATAGAGGGAAGTGATGGAGCTGCTTGGTGGGCACCAGATATCCAGCCAAGGTCAACCCACCAGTCCTTTTTGGTGCCCAGGGTGGACCCTGAGGAATTTCAGATTGGGATAGCAACTGGGAGAGGTAACAGGAAAAACAGGGATTCACAGAATAGTTAGAGTTGAAAAGGATCTAAGATCATCCGAGGAATTTCTGTTGTAATTGTGGTAAAGGAACACGAGGTGGATTGCCTGTGCCTATTGTCCATTTCTGTCCAATGTTATAATGATATTTTGATTCTGGGGTGGGGAATTCTTTTTCTTTGGCAGGACCCATGGTCCCATGGAGAGAGGAGCCCACACTGGAGCAGGTGTGCTGCAGGACTTGTGGCCTTGCTGAGGATCCACACTGGAGCAGTTTATGAAGAACTGCAGGCTATGGGGAGGACTTGTGTTGAAGTTCATGGAGGACTGTATCCTGTGGGAGGGACTGGAACACAGAAGGGCATGAGGAGGAAAGAAGCAACAGAGACAACATACGATGAATTAACCACAATCACCATTTCCCATGCCCCTGTGCAGCTGGGGGAAGAGGTAAGGAGTTCAGAAATAGAGTCAAGCTTGGGAAGTAGGGAGTGTGTGCTTTTAATATTTGGTTTTATTTCTCATTATTCTGCTCTGATTTGATTGGTAATAAATTAAACTTATTTCCCCAAGTCTGTTTTGCCCATGATGGTAATTGCTGAGTGATCTCTCCCTGTCCTTATTTCAGCCTATGACCTTTTCATTGTATTTTCTAATCCCCTGTTTAGTTGAGGAGGGCAATAACAGAATGTCTTTGGTGAGTACCTGGCCGTGGTTAACCCACCACAACTGTGAGTGCAGCTGACACAAGCAACAAACCTCAAAGTCCTTCTGAACCTCTCCAGTTCTCCACTGCACTGCCAGAGTTGGCTGGGTTACTCTTACCAAGTGCACAACCGCAGGCAGCAGTGGGAAACCCCCAAATCTGGGATAACCATACAGATAACCCTAACAAATATTTGTGTTACACATACACCATACATGGAAGGGACCATGCACAGGCAGACACTGAATACATGGGAATTGTCAGAGTGGTTAGGAGAAGACTCATCAAACTGGAAGTGCAGTTCACAGACATACAAGAGAGCCCAATTCTGCAATACCATGAAACACCAATTCAGAGAAAAGTTGAACTAAAATATTGTCATCAAGACATCATTATTTATAGAGATATGCAGTTCTTGAAGGTAAAGCTAGCATAGCTTGGTCATTCTTCTGCTGAATCAGAATTCCTTATATTCTTGTCATGATGTACTTGAAGAGATTCAATGAGAAGACAGAGACCCAAAAACCGATGCTGAGGTTTAGAGCAACACGTTCAAGGACAGAATCAGGAACATATTGTTAAGTCATTTTAGCTTTATACGTACAGCATCACCCACAAAAGGTATCAGACAACCAATCTGTGCCCATTGATATTCTATGGGGTCCTGACATGAGACACAGTGACCAAAACCTATACAGATCCAGTCAGCTTGACAGCTTGCAAAACCTGGCAGGCACATCCAGCCACCAGACAAACCAATACTTACATAAGGCTATTACACGTAATAGCAGTATTGGGAACCTGAAAATCACTCACATCCTGGCACTGATGGGGATCTTCAACCCCGAAGGCTCTTTGATGCTATTAATTTTGAATTAGTTTTATTTAACTGAGTCACCACTTCCCTTCACAATATAGTTACAAAACCTAAGCAGGCAAAGAGAACAAAAAATCATGAGCTTCTCCTTTTTATTCTACATGACAAAACTCCTATCACGCTTTCATTACAGGAATTATTTTGTCAACTCTGGAAGAAATTAGTTTTATCCTTCAACAGTAGCTAGTTCCAGTTCATACCATCTCCTTGGTTACAGCAAGCAACAAAAAATGGTTGCATATAATCAATTAAAGTGCACGAACTACAGGTTATAATCACGATCGAGCACAACTATGTTGTTTCTTTCGTACTCTCCCATCTTGTCTCAGCACAGCCAATTGTTTTCTTTCATCATAAGATACACTTGTAAGTTCTTCAAAACAGTCCAAATTCATCCAAGCTGCTGCTTGTACTCAATCAGTCCGAAGTGGGCCCTGACCCACCACAGTTTCAGTAAACATGCACTTGAGAAACACTTTGCAGATCCTTTCCGCTAGCTTGGTTTCATTATTCTAGTTTTCATAGCACTGCTCATGCTTAAACCTCTAACCCATGCTAACAGCCCTGTAAAATAACACACCTGACCCCTCATTCCAGGGAGTTGTGTATTTGTGTTTTCACTGGAAGGCCAAACCTCCTTCTTTCCACTTTCTCCCTTATGGCCCCTTATTGTTGCCTGGCTCACCTCCCCTCACCATCTTTTCTGCTGTGGCCCTGCCAATGCCACTCATTGCATCAGTGACCAGAAAGGACTTTCCAGACACATCGCCTCCACATCGGCTGGACTGAAGTGCTTGGAAGCAGACTCATAGCTGGTCCTGAATAAATCAGAGTTACCTGTGAGAAACAAGAGTACTTCCAGTACTTCCAGCTCAGCTTATGCGAAGCAGCTCCTCTCTCCCCATTGCCCTCCATACCCATGGGACAGGTCACGTACAGCGCCAGGGACACTAAGGAGTGATGCAGTAACAACTGAAGGTGTTTGCCTGTCGCAAGCCACAACCCAGACACTGACACTCATGAGGGCTGTGGGCTTTCCCAGGTAAGGCATCGAGACCAGTCCTCTCTGGTGAGGCTCGGAACGCTTTAAGGACACTGAAAAACCAAGCCGCCTGGAAGCAGTTAAACGCCTGCGGACCCACAGAAACGCCCTAGCCCGGCAGCAGAGCCTGCCCCATCGCTGCCCGTACCTCATGTTCTCCCGCACCCCTTTCAAGAGCCACAGGGCGTTGCGGTACCAGGACATGGTGGCACTGCCGCCACAAAGGTGCTGGTCCGTCTTCTGCCCTTTGTAAGCCGCCCGGTCCAGCCCAGCGCTTCCTTCATCCCCCACAGCAGTTTGTGGGCTGGAGTCTCTTATCCCTCCCATTTCCCTCTTTTCATTCACCAGCAAAGAAAGGGGGCTGCCGTTAAACCCCAAGCTGGATGCCTCCAGCCAGCCTGGCATTTGGCTCCTCACTGCGTTAGCCCCTACCATGCTGGAGACTGCTGTGCCTGGTAAAGGTGGTGGCTGAGGAAGGAAGGAGAGTTTTCCAGGCTCCTGCTGGGGACAGATGCTGCTGTCAACCAAGCCAGGGCAGGAAATGGGGTGTCATGTTCTGGGAGTGGGGAGCAGTGCTACAGGACCTCTGGGCCTGCACCCTCTGCTCTGGAAAGCTGTCAAAGGGATGCGCTTGCAGAAACATGACCAATTGTGTTGGGCCACACCAAGTAGCATTTTATGTAACAAACAAACCTGTTAAATTCCTGGCTCTTACTAATGGGGTAAAGTATATCAGTAGGAAACAGCTATTGCATGAGAGGGAGTGAAATTAAAAATGCTCTTTCAGTTCCTCTGGTACATGTGTTGGAGCTATGAAACCCAAGAGGATCACTTAGAGTTGCACAACTGAACAGCCCATATTAGCCATAAGAAATTGTCATTGGAGATATAGTCATGCTTTTAGTACACCAAAGGACCATGCATTTAAAAAACCAGTATGCAAGTTGGATAAATTCATGTATTTTACATGGTATGCAGGGCAACGTGCAGAGAAGCTAGTTTGGGAGCCCTAAGTTCTCAAGAGCTAAAGTTACCAAGTAGCAGAGATAGGGGAGGAATGGGAATATTTGTCCTTTTTGACCCTGTACATTAGCCTGATATTTCTTTTGTCTAAATCTCTTCACGCTGGCAAAGACCTCGTACTAAAGTCTTCCACTTTCTCAGCATGTTGTGTGAGTATTAGGCTCACACAAAAGGTACTTCCCACTATGAAGTTAAACCTTTTGAACTCAGCACTGTCCACTGGTACTGGGTATTCTATGAGAAATCAGTTTCCAGAGGGCAAAACCACACATTTTCACAGTGATTTCCTTCCATTCAGAGACCATTCAGCTAAATGTCACCTTTGCATGAAACCTGAAAATGCTTGTTCTTATTAAAACAGTTGAAAGAATTTATTTAAGACCAGCAGCCTGAGTCACTTTGAAATGATTTTGTTCTTGGAGTTTTTGACTGAAGTGTTCCTAAACAATTTGTCCTGATTCTGATGTTTGAAATGGAGACTTCTGGCCCAGAAAGGAACAGCTTGGAAATAGTATGAGTGGCAGAATGTTATATGCTATAATGGAAAATGAATGGCAGCCTGATCTACAGGTACATTCTATAATGTCCGTTAAGTATATAACTGTGGCCTATAGGAGCTATATGGAAATAGTTTTGTGATCATTATGTACAACATGCAATTAGCAACCTAAACTGTGCAGCCTAGACTGCTATAATGATGTTAGATAATCGCACTCACTGTGAACAGAGCAGATGTTCAGCTTGTGTGAGTCCTGCATACAGGCTGAGATAATATTCTCTCTTCCTATTTTCAGTCCCTTGTCCTGCTAGCCCTTCAGCTTCTCCTTTTCCCTTACAGCCTGTGCAAGTCTGCCTGGTTACTTTCCTTGAACCCTGGCTCAGGGGAAACGCACAGCAGGGGAAACACAGATAATCCTGTGGGCATGCCTGCTGCTATGAGTATCCAGGCAGAAAACTGCAGCGCTGCCTCACATTTCTATGATAGAGAATGTCTCACCTTGGGCTTTGTAACCCTCAGTACATCTCAGTGTGCTGTTAGAACAGCAATGTTCCACGGTTGCTTATGCCACAGAATTAGCTGCATTCTTTACAGGAAATGTGGTTTTAGCTTGAGTAAACATTAGCAAGCACCATACAGAATAAAAACCCTGTGGAAGTTCCTGTGAATAAATGCAACAAGACGGGTTGTGCTTTATTCCCCTGTCATTTCTACATTTACCCTTTATTGCATGTCTACATTTCTTTATCATTGAGACTGTGGCTTAGTACAAGCAAGTTTGTCATTTCAGACTTTTTCTCATAAACTGGAGGTACATCCCTGCAGTCTGCTGACCCCTGAAAGTAAATGAGATGTATGCAGATATTTCTGGCAGAGAATTTCTTGCAGGCTGAACTGTTTGGTCTGTAATCAGTGAGGTGTTAGTGCACCCCTGAAGTGCTAATCAATATGAGTATGCATGGCAGAAGCTGGCCATGAGTCAAACATAAAAATACATTACAGCGGCCAGACAATGGGAGCAGCTCACCATATCTGGGGTGTTTAAGCAGTAATGGGCAATTACACCATATTGCTCTTATTAATGTTAGAGAAGATAAGATTGTTAGGAAGACATCTGAATGCAGCGTTGGGAATCAGCATCACCCTAGTAAATACACAATTTTCTCTGAGAACATAACGTAGATAGTGTAGCATCACTAGTGTGATGTTAGCCATATCCTTCTAACAAATGCCATTTTCAGGAGATTTTGTAAACACCGAGAAATTATGCCCTTGCCAGAGTGCAACAATCCCAAAGCACACTCAGCTGAGAGATTTCTGCTTAGAAACACTTGCTTTTTCCATAATGAGAGCCTATACTTGCACCCAGAAAGGAATCCTCACAGCACTCTCTCTAAACAGAGCCACATCAAAAGCAAGCTGTTGCAGACTGCCCTAACAGCAAGATGTTTCCGCAATCTCTTTTCACCCCCTGTGATGTTTTGCTTTTGTATTGTTCCAGAGGCAGGAGACTGTAGAGTTTGTGTGAGTGCTCTCTGCTAACCCAGCCGTAACAGGGTGAGGCAGTATGGCTCGTGTGCAGGAGGAAGGTAAGGCATAGTTTTGTGAGCCTGCCTCACAGTACTCTCACAGGCAAAATTTCTGCCTACATCAAGCGTTTTGGCTGCACATTGCCTTTTGTACGGAATCCTCCATTGATACACCCTGTTAGCTAGATCAGAATCAATTCTGGAGCTTTGGAAATTTGGAAACTTACAGCTTTATTTTCTTTCATGATTGTTATTTGCTTAACATTAAACTCTGACAGGACACTGCTCTGATTGGCAGGAATTCTTTTAAACAAGGAATTCTCATGGACTGGCAGCCAAAGTCTCAGACAGTTACTGCAGCCAGAAACTGACATATATGTATGGCCATGCTTCCCTACGGAAGGAGCTGGAACAAGAGAGCCACAGTTCTGTTGAGCTCCTGGCATTTCCCTCATCAGAGCACAGAACAAAATGGCTTCACCCTGGCTAAACACAACCCAGTGTTCACCCCTGATAAAACATACTGAAATCAACTGCTCCCCTTGAGGACTATAACACTCCAAGTGTATCTATGCTATCAAATAATTCATAGCATATTCCCAGATTGCAATCCTCTTATCACCTATAGTAGGCAAATCAACATTGATGCCTAGGCTTTCTTGAAGTATTAAACACACAAGATGCTTCTGTCCAAAACAAGCTCAAAGATCCTTGGGGGGATAGTTTGCTCAAGGGATTGTTGGTTCCCAAGCACTATGGATGAGACTGCACAGTGTGACTTTGCATTGGTGATCTTGCATTCAGGTAGATATATTTACCAGTGCTGAAATAGCCCGAAAGTCTGTTATTCAGGCTCTCCATCAATGCAAACAATCCTCAAGGCAAATCAAACGTCGGCAGCGTCGTGACTGTGAGCCTTCAGGTATTGTGATTTTTCATACAGTAATGAATTGCGAGTCTCAGTATTTTCTTAAGCTACAAGAGCTGGTGAAAAATCCCTCTCTGGCCCCCAGTTGGACTAACATGAAAAACACACCTTAGACTGGATCCATCTTTGTGCCTGTCAAAGAGCAAAGAGTTTTAAGCAAAGTTTTAATTGCTTCCCAACACAGAAGTTGAAAATGCAGTCTGCTGTGTGTTTCAGGGTGTTTCGTATTTTCTTCCCAGAGGACAGATCCAAAAAGGTAGATAGAGTACTTGAGCTGAAAAGCAATTATATATCATACAAGATGTTATAGCATGAGTATGTTATAGCTGCTGTTACAGCAGCTTCAAGGCCATCTTGCCAATCTCTTTATTATCCTTTATTTGAGAGAGAACAGAGGCTAAAATCTCTGGCTTAAGGACAGCTGTTTGCTTGCCTCCTACCAGAGAGCTAGCAGGCTGTTGTGCATTCTCTCCTTTCCTTGCAGTTACCAATTTTCTAATTAAGTCTCTGTGCCTGCCCCCATTAAATCAATCAGAACGTCACCACTAATTCCAGTGGGAACAGGAGTTAAGGGCCAGATTTGCAGGAAAGTTCAGCTTCTATAATGGTGGCCAGGTTTTCAAAGGAAGCCGCAACCATGTGCAAGCCACTGTTGGTGTGGGAGCTGCTCCCAGCCCTGCATTTGCCATGCTGGCCTCAGCTCTGGGTGCAAAACACTTCAAACCTCCAGCTTTAGGAGCCAGCACTGCCCCAGTGAGTGCAGTACCAATTAAGAGCTGTCAGCAGTCCTTTCCCTGGCTGCAGCAGAGGGTTTGGTGAGTGGTTGAAGAGGAACATCCAGGTCCTGAGGTCCCAGGGACATACCTGAAGTGTTTCTGTTAGGAGTAAGGTGAGAGATGCAAAAGCTGCTCACCCTGAATGCAGAAAAGGGTCAAAGTTCTGGTGTATGTGGTGTCTTTATGAACAGTAGGGTATTTTGTTTGTTGTGTGCTTTTACACCCAAGTCATTTTACATTTGCCAGCCACTGTCATCATCAGTGTTGTTCCCAATGAGCAGTCAGGCTTTCCCCAGACCAAATAGCGTTTGGTTCTGGAGAAACAAATGTGGTAGTATGTCCTCAGCTCAGCTCAATCACTCCTTTTCAGTAAGGGGCCAGGAAAAGGAATGACTTACTTGAGCTTAACAGAAGGTTTCCTCCATCAAATGCTGATGGCTCTGGTCTCTGAGAGTCTGCAGGGCCTCCCAGGGACAGGCATGTCCTGGCAAGGAGAGAAACTGTTGAGTGTCCTCCCAAAACTAAACCTGCTGTTAACCTGTTTGATCTTCAATTTATCAATAGTTTCTGTATGCTTTAGTATATAGCTCTTTTCAAAATAATAGATTTATTGATGATTTTAATCTTAGAAAACATTTACTCAAAAGATCAATTTTATTATTCCCATCACTGAAAAATTATCTTTATGTTCTTACAGTAGGCAACATGCTTGAATGCATGCATGTTTGTTGCTGGGCTGGGACAGTAATGCAGTTATCTGTACTAATATTTTCTCCAGCTACCTGTTTCTTTTGTTACTGTGCTTCTGTTGGTTTTTACTGCTCTAACTACCAGCTCTTGGACAGGGATACTAATCTGTTCATTGACTCAGGTGAGTTCTGCTATGCCCTATTTTTTTATCTTATTTTGCTTATTCTTCTGTAAATATTACAGCTTATTAGCATAGATTATTCTAGCACAATTGTTACCAAATTGCAGATACGGTCTGTATGTATCCACCAAGAGGTAACTACAAGGAGGGCAAGAGACACACCTCAGCGTATGTAGTTGCTGTACATTGTGTTCAAATGCCAAAGGAATGGACTGAAGATTTGTGTCTGCGAACAACCCACATGCTGTGGTAACAGAACCCACAGAGATATGTAAAGCTTATTAAAGTAAGGCTATGGAGGCAAACCCTCCCCTAACCACCAGACTGGTTGATTAAGTCTTGTTTCTCCTGTTTTTTTAAAGGTCCATTAAAAGTAGTGAAGCAACTCTTTCTTTTTCTGATGTATTCTGAAAATAAGCAGAATGCATGAACTGGTAATGTAAAATCCAGGCAGAAGTAGAGTAGCAATACAATGGGCAAAAAATAAGCAATGATAATACAAAGATGTCGTCTATAGCAACTTGTGAATATGCGTGAATGGTGGATTTTTGTTCTTCACCATTTGTGCTCTATTTACTCATTTCATATTGATACTGAAAAGCTAAATTCTTTTTTTCCAAAGGACAGAGAATCAAATCTATGAGATATGCAGGTACCTTACTCACATGAGCATCAGAGGACCTTGTTAAAAACAGTTAAAAACCTATGTGGGCCCACAGTCTGCATCCCAGAGCATCTCTCACATTTGAGCTGCTATATTGCAACAGGGAAAGGTATCCAGATTTGCTTCAGTATTAATAACTGTACAGGACAGTCACTATGGCTTAAATTCAAATCCATGGGTGAGATTCGCCTCTGATGTAACTATTCATCTCAGTGAAATTGCAGCAGGGTTGATTATAATTAACATGATTGGCAAATGTAAAGTACTGTAATTTTTGAAGTCCAGCCACATGGGTTCATGCACTTACAGCGGCCAATATCTTCCTCCCTGTATTTTTATTCAAATGAGACCTTTGGCTGAAATTCACTATTATAAACATGTTTATGTGATTTCTCAGAACTTTGTACAATTTTCTCAGAAACCCATTCTTTTTAGCAGTTTTCTTATACTATGCAATATCATATGGCATTTTCAGCTTTTTTTTATTTCCCTCAAATATTAAACTTTCTAAAGATTTTTTCTTCTTATGACTAGGACCTGTGGGACTTTCCTGTACTCCAGTAGAGAACAGGAACCTCAAGAAACATAAGCGAAGAAGCTGCAATTTCAAACTGAAGTTATGATGCAACAGTCCTTTCTATATTATATGTAGAATATACATTGATTCTCATCATGATGCAAAGTCCCTATCAAATAGAGTCTGGAGAGAATGAATAGTCAGAGATGAGATTTAATGTAATTTACAGAAACTGAGCTGGTTTAGAATGTTGTACAATGTACCAACAATTTAATCTTTGTAGCCCTTTGCCTGTAAAGTCAAAGCATTTAGGCTCATTTACACCGACTGTTCACATTGCAGGGTCTGGGACATTCAGAACAGCTCTTGACATAATAGCTCTGCTTCTTGTTTTTTTTTTCTCTGTGCAGTCACTTGTAGCTTTAAAGTCTGATGTCTTGGGACCTCATCAACCTCAGAGAGAGCACTGTGTGAGAGAGATCTGAAACAGCGCGTTCCTGTTTCTACTCCAGAGGAGATGAGGTCTGTGATGTCTGATACTCATCTTCCCTCTCTTTGGGTCAGCAGGCAGAGCTGTCTGTGTTCAACATTTGGAATGAAGGAAAAACACATTAGCCTGTCTGGCTGCAGCTTTTAAAATAGCTCTGGGAAGCTGCTCCCTACTGCTTTGGAATATTATGCCCATTGCTAAAGGTGGAGTAAAGGGAGGAGAAATATACTGTGGGCAATAATCTGTAATAAGTGTGATTTATTTCATGGCTGCAACCATTGTATTTATGATGCGTACAGGTCTAGGGTCTGTGTGTGCATACAGAAATGTCTTTGTGTCCTTACATTGCTAGATTCCTGTAGTGCCCGCAGCTAGCAGTGAGCAGGCTATCTAGTCCATTGAAATAATGGTTTTTTTTTTCCTTTAAAAGCTAGAAATAGACTTCTTTTTTTTCTCAAGATGGGGAGAGAACTTAACTGCAGCAGTTACAGCTGTTTTCCTGCATGGTAGTCAACACATTTCTGAGTTCATAATATTTAGCTGAAGGCTGTAGATGGTCCAGGTTCCAGAAGGCATTTATATTACTTTGGGGGAAAAAAATGAACATTTTCAAATTTTAATTTAGGCTACTGGCAATATATGAAACATTTTTCTATCAAGGTATAGATTGTATTTTCAGCCATTTGACTTTTGGGCTGTAATGTCATAGTTCCCCCAGAGCTGTTTGCTGAGGAAATGTGCCCACTTCTCCAGGGGCTGAGCATTTGTCTGGGACACCAGCAGTTTGTGGCAGTTTTAAAAGCTGCTCCTTGCAAGTTGAAGTGCTGTGGCCCATGTACGTTTCCTCGATTAGCCCAAAGTGAGAGAAAGTGTCTGTAATTAAATTACTTTTGTTTGGGTTTAAATTGAGTGCGTTATTTAGCCATTTGAGCAGCCCAAGAGGAAGTACACAGCGGATGGACTGGTAACTTAGTAAGTCACTGTAACTCAGTTGCATTTAATCCTATGCCCCAAACCAGGCATCCTTGCTCTATGCCTTCATGATTCCAGTCTGCTGAAGGAGAGGGTAGCAATCAAAGTGCAGAAGGCATGCTCAGACCTTGCTGGATACAGAACTGATGGCTCCGGCACATTTGGAGGTGTTGATGTTCACGCTTGCATGTGCCATAGCTTATTGATGTATACAAATAAATACTATCAATTCAGAAATTTCCTCTCCCAGTTCTTCTTTTTGCTTACTCTTTTTACCTTCACAGTGTTTCACAAATGCCTTTTGCTTTGTTAATACTTCCACTATCATCCCGTGTTTGTGCCAAGCAGGTACTGTACACTAACACTGTGATTTGACAGCACTTTCCCAACATGTCAGTGAACGCACTGGGTTGTCACATCTAAAGAATTAAGTCTCCATGGTATACTGCAGAGAGTCAATCAGTCTTGGTCTCCCATGAATGAGACACAGGCCTTGGACTTACTGTTGTGTAGCTGAAATTTGACGAATCATTACACATCTGCTGAGCTGCTCGAACTATACTCACAGAGGCACACAGAAAACACAAGGGAATGTGACTCAGCTTATACCTCGTCAGAGCTGAACTAAAATGACCTTGTGCTTGCTCAGATAGGAGAGCACACGTCATCACTTGCTGCAAGGCCACTGGATAGCAGTGACATGGGAATCAATCCTTGTTAATTTTTTTGTAGTATCAACAAATTATAATTCTCTTTTTTATGCCAGTTCCAAGATTTTGGGTAAAGTTCATGTGTAATGATAAGCAGCTGCTTTGTTGCATTTGAGTGATAGATGGAGTTACTCTTGGGAAAACATAGCTTGTGATTTCTCCCAGACACAATTTGAGGCCTGTGAATAAGAGGAAATATTTCCATTGGTCATGTCTCCCTACATACAACTGTGCATGGTTTAAGTCAGTCAGCAGTGTTAGTAACTCCCATCCCATGGATTTCTGATCAGGGACAGCCTGACTGTGACTTCTCTCGAGTGGCTGCTGCAGAGGCATATGCTACACTGATGCTGCTCTCTTGTGAGAGTATTTCACCTTTTATCTTACTTTCATTCTAAGACTAGTTTTCTGGAAATAAACAATTCTTAAATCCAGGGCCTGAATTAAAGTCCTTGTGGATTGAATGCTCCCTTAGTTACCTATCCAATAGCTCCTGAATTAAATGTTCATGCTTGAAGACAGGTGGTTCCCACAGATGTCACACTATGTTCAGCCTCAGTCCCAGGAAGGATGGTTGGGCAGAGCCTCTTCAACTGTAGCATATTGTTGAGGTTCTTTTACAGCTCCTACCCTTCCACAGACATCCTATAACTCTTCTAAGGTTTCTCTAAAACATAGGTTTCAGCAGTGTGAGATTTTAACAGAAAAGATACCCAAAACACGCATCCTCTTCCTGTGCTGGGCCCCCCCTTGTGCTTGTATAGAGGGGACCCTCTCTGCTTTGACTGTAGTAACAGGAGTACATAAAAGAAAAAAGCAGAAGGAGCACTTTTACACAGCATTCATCAACATATGAAGAAGCAAACTTCCAGGACCAGTTACAGGTTTGTTTCATTACATGCCACGAAACAGTTGGCTCTGTGCATGCTGGTGCTTTTAAAACTGATACTGCTGTTGACTTAAAAGCTGTTTGCATTACATAGAGTCATAGAAAGGTCTGGGTTGGAAAGGGCCTTAAGCATCATCCAGTTCCATCCCCCCTGCCATGGGCAGGGACACCATCCACTAGACCAGATTCCTCAAACCCTGTCCAACCTCGCCTTGACCACTTCCAGGGATAGGACAGCCACGGCTTCTCTGGGCAACCTGTGCCAGTGACCACCCTCACAGTAAAGAATTTCTTCCTAATGTCTAATCTAAATCTGCCTTCTTTCAATTTAAAACCATTCTCCCTTGTCCTGTCACTACATGCTCTCTCCAGACAAAGCTCAACATATAGATTTACATATGTACAGCACCAAGGTGAACAAATGAAATGTGCACTCACACCACAACTAGAGCTCTGCTGTAGTGAGCACATCCACTTGAAATTCTCACATCCCTGCCCGTGTGTTTTTTAATTATCTTTTATATTTAAAACACCTACACAACAGCATTGGTTTTTCTATGAACTTGGTTACAATGATTTGACAACCACCTTTGCATTGGTGCAGTACTGACAAATTACTGCTATACAAAAAATGGGGAAGAGCTGAGCATATATTGTTCTGTCAAAGATTTGCATTGTGGCCTTGGCTCAGTTTGGATGCTTTGGATATATATGGATATATTCAGACTATCTGTTTTAGCACCAAAGGTACATATAAATGCTTTCAAATCCAAGCTCAGAAGATACCTGCGGGCCATATTCAGGCTGCCTTTTATACATACTCATACTTCTCTCTTAGCTACTTGCTGGCTGGCCTAACAGTGGCCTGAATAGTCTGTAGCAAGCATCTAAGTTGTTGTCAAAGTCCATGCACCTTGCAAGGTGGTCTGAATACAGCCCTTTATTTATTTATTTATTTATCTCTGCTCCCTCATCTGTAAAGCAGGGACAGTAACATACCTCAGCAAGGCTACAGAGATGTTCAGATCCATATGAAAAGGACAATATGGCTGCTTTTATAGGCAAAGATGTACTATGCTCAAACAACATAAGGGGATCTGGTTTTAGAGGAGTTTGCCACCTGCAAGAGCTTGCTCCAGATAGACTATCCAAGAGTTAAAAAAGGGATGTAGAAGTCAGCAGGAGTGCACCCTGCCATCCATAGCAGCAATTTTACATTGACTATGCTGAATTCCAGCATAGATTTTTCCAGATGGCACTGTATTTTACAATTTCTTCTCACAGTTGACTGCTAGCATACATATATATAGTACAACAAAGATGTACACAAGGGTGAATTATTGCCTATTCCTTGTTATACACTCTTTCCCAAATATATGGGGGTTTATTTATGCAGCATTTAGTCTTCCTCAGAAGAGCATCTTTGCCTGGAAAAACAATATATGCAGCAGCTACAAAAGATAAGGAGAAAGAGAACAGTATGGCTGATAATGAGCACACCAACAGCAAAAATGTACAGGGTTTTGTCACAGTAATCCTGAGGCTGATGGAAAGGTGGGATGAAATTTGGCAGGTACACAGAAAAAACCCAGTAGTTTCCAAGAATGAACCAAAGAAAGAGGAAAAGGCTGAGGGTTAGATGGATGTAGTACTTGTGAGCATTCTGCCTCCAGGGATATTCATCATCATCGTCGTCGTCAATCACAACAGACTTGGAAAGCAGCTGCCTCATCCTGGTTGAGTCGTACAGCAGGAGGGTCACCTGGAGACATTGGAAGAGAAAAGGGAGTAAGCCTATTGACACATTCTGGTCATTGCCAGCCTTTGGGCCAAATTAAAATTGGATGTGGGAAAATCATGAAAAGCGACAGATGAGGCACATCCTGCTGGAAAATAATGTATTTTTCCCCTACAGTTTATTCACCAGTGAGATTTAGGCCAGACACTGGAAAAAAAACTGCCAGTGGTGAGGATGGAAAGGCGTGAGAACAGATTGTGTAAGGAGATGGCAGCAGCTCCCACACTGTAGACTTTTAAGAACAGATTAGTGAAACTGCTAAATGACTTAGAATCATGGAATCATGGAATAGTTAGGGTTGGCAAGGACCCTAA
Source organism: Forpus xanthops (assembly GCA_032466535.1). NCBI lineage: Eukaryota > Metazoa > Chordata > Aves > Psittaciformes > Psittacidae > Forpus > Forpus xanthops. The sequence continues at coordinate 24,844 of JASSUY010035479.1, forward strand.
GATCATCTAATTCCAACCCCCCTGCCATGAGCAGCAACACCTTCCACTAAAAACCATGCCACCCAAGGCTATGTCCAACCAGGTCTTGAACACAGCCAGCAATGGAGCATTCACAGCTTCCCTGGGCAACCCATTCCAGTGCCTCACCACCCGCACAGTAAAGAATTTCTT